>CM018036.1:20728588-20906088 GCA_008638375.1 Nyssa sinensis
TTGTTGTATCTAAGCCCACAATGAGGCCAAGTGTTTCTTTAGAGAGTGTTTCAATTATCCACCCTTGAAGAAGACGATCTTCCTTTCACCAAGTGATGTATGCTTCGGTTATTTTTGGTGCAGAAGTTTCTGCATTTGGGGTATTATTGGAATCTGGTATGGTGTATTTAGGTGGGGCAGAATCTTCATTAGTAAGGTGACTGAGCAATTCTTGGCTTTCTACAAGGGCCAAGGCTTGTTCACGCCACAATGGATAATTTGTGGGGTTAAGTTTGAGAGTAATAAAATTTCCAATGTTGAGAGAGAGTGAAGTCATGGTTAATTAGAGGCTATTTGAGCTAACCGAGATGCTGGGTTGTGCCGTGTTCACTGCTGGCTCTGATACCAAGAAGAGAAATTGAAAAAAGGAAGAAAGGATGAAATGAATAAATTTATTTTTTTGTATTCGTGAACACAACTGGAGAGATAATTTCTTTATTTCTTCATATATATCATACTGAGGACCACGTCCTCTATTTAAACACAAAGACTGGGATAACAAAATTATAGTAAAAACTGAAACAAATTACATAGAGTCCGTATAACGGGTAGCATAAAATCCGAGATTATCTGAGAGTGATTTGAATTATTTTATCTTTGAGATATGCTACGTCAACATTCCAAGATATGATCCGAGATATGCTCTACGAGGATACTCCAAGATGTGCTTTGTTTTGAATCCAAGATGTGCTCTGTTTTGAATCCAAGATTTGGTCAATCAATTTGTTGAGATTTCCTTAACTGGTCGAACTACCATTTCGGGTTGAAGTTGTTGCCATTGATACTCCTTCATCCTTCAACGTCTCTCCACTATTGTAGCATGAATTGTGGGAGTTTCCAGCCTTATCACTTCGATAGTTATGTTCAACCTTATCACTCCTTTGAGTCCCACAATTCACGCTGCGATGCTAGGTTGTGCTAATAGTATGTTGGTGGTGAGTAAAGAAAATGGAAGAAGTGTAGAGGAAACTATGGCTATGTATACTCTTAAGTTATGCTACGCTAGGCTAGACTAGGCTAGTCTAATGCTAGGCTAAGTGCTAGACTAATAGGTTGAATGACTGCAGGCTCTCTGCATATCATTACAACTGGTATTGATATGAGGCATCATATTTCGTTATGTCCATGTACGACATGTTTTCCATTTGGCCATTCATGTTTCATATTCTCTTAATTGAATGTTTTTTTTTTTTTTTTGAGGATAGATAAAGCTTCTCACTCCACTGACACACATTCCACATTCACAAACTTGGGTGTGCTAAGACACAACACAGAAAAACCTCTAGTGTTGATACTTTTCTAGTTAGTTCCTACACTTGAAGTTTCGTTCTCACCTATTGAGCTTCTTGGTCGTCCATGACTCTAAAAATTATACAAAGCTCTAATTACTATAACCTATGGACATCTTACCTAATTCTGGGTGTTTGTCCTAGTATAAACTTTCACGGTTGTCCCACATGGCCACTGTGTCATTTCACATGGCCTGAAATATGAGCATATCTTTTCGGACTTGCTTAAACATGTGGACTATCAATCTCAATGGGCTAATGCTAATACTTAATTCTATCATTAATCAAGATCAAAAGGTCTCTTAGGCACGTGGCCATATTGACCTACCAACCATCTGAAATTTGGTGAATGAATGTAATGCGGTACCAACACTATGAGAAATTTTTGCGTGTGTGGAAGGCACCACGTTGTAAGTTGCACGTGGCGTCTTGCGCCAATAAATTCTCGCCACTTGCCACTTAAGTCTTACAAATAGAAGACAATGATTTTTATTTGTTGTCTCCTCTATTTCTCACACTTCCCATGTTTCTCAATAAATCTTCTCTTATGGTTTCACTTCATATCATATCAGACTCTCTCTCTCTCTCTCTCTCTCTCTCTCTCTCTCTCTCTCTCTCTCACTTCATTTAATTTTCTAACTTCCACACAACATCCTCTCATAACGAATTTAATTTCTCTTTATCATTTTTTTTTAATTTTTTTCCTCTAATATAACACTTATGCTAATGCTTATATATATATATATTATTAAAAATAATTATAATAAAAAATAATACATATCAAAATAATAAATAATAAAAGTAAATATTTTTTTTAATAAATCACTCATATTAATGCATCATTTTGAATTAATATATTAAAAATATATGTTTTATTTAATAAATATGTAAGTATGAAAGTAAAAAAAAATGCTAATTAAAATATAAAAAATACTAATGATTGTAATTTATATAAAATCTAATTATATTAATATAAATAACGGTCAAATATACATATATATCAAATAAAATTTAAATTTACATTCTTTTTATATTACTGATGTAAAATATTTTACGATCATTTTATAATATATTACAATATTTTATGAAAAAAAGTTTACATTCAAATGTCATATTATAATTGCAAAAATTATGATATATCGAGTGATATATTAAGAAATTTTATTAGTTATATAATTTTATTATCTCAACTTTATTAATGAGATATGACTTACAGCATGCGAGATATGAGGTTAGAGAGAAGAAAAGTAAAGCCATGGGAGAGTGTGGCAAAGTGGCAAAAATGAAATGGAGAGATAAAAAGGTCTGGCCTGAGGTGACAAAAGAAAATTAAATGAACAAAGAGATAGATGAGGTGAGAGATACGAACAATGAGAAACGTGGGAAAGTGTGAGAAGTAGGCTATAACTCGGTTGGGTCGGATCCGACTCGAACCTCGATCAGACTCATTCTTCAATATAAATCATCGAGTTCAAGTCTGAGAATAATTCGAAAAGTAAACTCGAGCCTGAACCCAAGCCCGGCAAAAAATTCTTAGTATCGGATTTTTCTTAGGTACTTGAACATTCAGGTTTTTTTGGGCCCGGTCGAGTTTCAGGTTCGGGTTCGGATTCGAGTTCGGGTTTCGTACATATTCTAAAGACAAAAAGACAAAAAATTTCAATGAGAATAAATTTAAAAAGGTCAATACAATTAGATAATAAAACAAATATTACATATTTGAAATATTAAAAGAATGAACGGTCAACATCATTTGTATGTTTGAAATTTTACAGTTCATATTAATTGAGGTATAAATATATGGTTTTAAGTGATGGCAATTCGGGTTTAGGTACTCGACGGTACTACTCAAGCCAGTCCTGATTTAAATTTGAGCTCAAAAATTCGATCTCGGGCCGAACTTGAGTATCATATATTTTTGTCCAAATTCGTAATTTGTCGGGTCAAGCTTGGGTTTATCTGTCCGACTTGCACCCCTAGTAAAAAGTAAAGGAGAAGAGAGAATGTGACTGACTAAAGTGATAGGTGGCAAAAATTAATTTGCGCGAGACACTACGTGAGACTTTAACAGTGTGGTACCTTCCATGCACGCAAACAATCCTGACGTCCCTGCTCAGGCCAGTCTCGATTTAAATTCGAGCTAAAAAATTTGGTCTCGGACCAAACTCGGGTATCATTTATTTTTATTCAAACTCGTAATTTCTCGGATCGACCTTAAGTTTACCTGCCTGACTTGTATCCCTAGTAAGAAGTAAAGGAGGCGAGAGAATGTGACGGACTAAAGCGATTGGTGGCAAAAATTAATTGCGCCAGACATCACATGAGACTTAACAGCATGGTACCTTTCGTACACGCAAAGGTAAAACAATTTCAATGAAAATAGATTTAAAAATGTCAATAGAATTAGATAATAAAATAAATATTATATATTTAAAATATTAATAAAATGAATTATCAAAATTATTTACATGTTTTAAATTTAACAGTTTACATTAATTAAAATATAAAATATATAATAGTAAAAAATAGTAAAAAATAAATAGTAAAAAATAAAATTAAAAAATAAATAGTAAAAAAAAATTAAAAAGGTATCTTGTTTCCTTCTCCATTGAGGTGTGTGCCTTACGCAAAAGAATAAGGCGCACTTGTTGTGCCCTAGGTATAGCCTAGCCCCTAAAGTGTATATTTCTCAGAAGGCTCTGCTTGAGAGCATTTTTTAAGACATTGATTATGAACATATAAAATGCAAGGACAAAATCCTTAGAGTGTTTTCCCTTCAAGATACAAAACACTCAAACTCTAGCAAAACAGCCCCAAACCACCAACCGTTAGCTTGAGTAATATTTCCTCTGACTCTCGAGACAAAAAAATATGTAGGGTTCAAATCACTATGATGTACGTGTATGCATCGTACTTATTAACGACAACAAGAAGCTGTCATTTAGTATTGGTCGCAGTTATCAAAATTATATGATTCGCGACAAGAATCATATAATTCGATTCGATTCGCCATGCTTCAATACAAACAAGGTGCATAAATTGTCAAGTGCTATGAATCGAAGGGAATATGATGAATAGTATGAATCACAGCAGACGACCCAGTTGTATCTGTCAACATTGGGACCCTTTTTCCTTCTCTTTTTCTTTTCAAAAAAAAAAAAATCACAAGGCCTTCAGGGATATTTTATACATAACTCATCACTTTCTCATTCAAATTAGATTAAGTGAAAATTACTTTATCATTTTTTGTACTTAATTTTTTAATTTATTACTTTAATTATAATTTTAAAAAATTATAATATTCACCTGTAATTTGAAATTGAGAGTCTATATTATTTCAATGAACGTTGTTATATAATCTGTTTCCAATTTGTCATTACATCTGCAAGTTTTGCTCACCTTTATCGGTCGTCACGCCTTTATTTTTATCGGTCTTCACGCCATTACCTTTATCGGTCTTCACGCCTCCAGCCTAGGAAGTTGTCTCTGGATGTTCAGACCAGTCTTCGGGCTTCATCTACGGAAAACAATAATGCTATCCGTATGGATAGCATTATTCTACTGAAAATCTTACAACGAAGCTCTACATTTGATTGAGGTAATTAATTCTCAAACCCTGCCTAAATATATATATATATATATATATATTCATCATAGTCATGGCTAGTGGACACAGCCACTCATGCATCATCTTTTCATAATGTACATTCAAAACAGGGGAATAAAACCATCACTGAACAGAGCAGCCGAGGAGGACAGTCAGTGAGTCAAAAGGAGATTTTGAGGTTAAAAGGAGAATTAAACATATTAAATTTTATAATAAAAAATAAAGGAGGCCCGTTATTAAGAAAATCAAACATATTAAATTTTTTTTAGTAACTAAAAATAAAATAGATTCCTCATTTAAAGAAAATAAATTTTAAATTTTTAAACAAAAATATATTAAGTTTTAATTAAAACTACTATTAATCTTAATATGAATTTACTAATTCCTTATACTAACCTAATTACAATTAAAAAAATAACATAATTTCGAAAAAAGGAAAAATTTGAAACTAATAAAAATTGAAACTTTTTAAAAAATTAGAAATCATATCAAATTAGGAAATTACAACGACAAACATAAGTTAATTCAGACTTTCTTAAACAAAGTAATTGTAAAAACAAAAATTATTATAAATAACAAAAAAATTCAATTAAATACCTAAACAAAATCGTTTGGTCTCGGACAACTTTGGTCATGACGGAGCAGTTCCGTTCTAAAAATCGTAACTAATCAACTCCGTTAAAAGAAGACTTAAAATATTTTCATTGTTCGTCAAAAACTTCCGCAACTTGTTATAGATCAAAGTTCATTCCTATTAATTTTAAAGACGTCACAGAAAATGAAGACCCAATGGCTGATGTTCAATCAAAAGAAGACGTACAGATGATGCCTAGCTCGTTTCTAACTTACCGTAAGTTTTCTTAATTTTCCCCACTTTCTCCTTCTTAATATTTAAAAATTTATAAAAGCACTATTTTAGCTTTATAACTGGGACAAAAATGATTTGTTTTTTTTTGTTGGGACTTCCTTTAAATATTATATGAAAAAACTTTGGAGACCGTGATCCACCATTATATATAAATGTCTCTGCCTTAATTTTAATTTTTTAATTTTATTTTGGGGGTAGAAAGCATGAATTCCATTAGAAAAAAGCAGGGGAATACAACCAACTAAGAGGAATGTGAGGGGCAGTGAGTAATAAGCTATACATTCAAAATAGGGGAATAAAACCACCGCTGGACAGAGCAGCCGAGGACAGTCAGAGAGTAAAAAAAAATAGCGAAATTCCCATATAGAAAAGGACTTTTTGGGGTATTTCCTATTAATTTTAAAGATGTCAAGAGAATGAAGTCTCTACTTAATTTTAAAATAAATTGTTAATATTTAGCATTTTCATTAGCTTGCATATATATATTATTTGAAGTTTGAACAGCATAGCAGCTCCGTTTCTGGTGCAGACCACACCCTGGTTAAAGCTGATATAACACAAGGCAAGGAAACTGCTCTGCATATTGCTGCAGCAGCAGAACATGTTTTCTTCGTGGCAGTTGGTGGAAAAAGATGAATGAAAATGACTTGAAACTTCAAAATAAAATGGGGAACACTGCCCTATGTTTTGCTGCTGCAACTGGAAATGTGCAAATTGCCCAGTTGATGGTGAAAAAGAATTACAGACTGCCATTAATTCGTAATCCTAAAGCAAAGACACCGCTCTACATGGCTGCTTTGTTAGGACACAGTGACATGGTGGACTATCTTTTTCCCTTGTCCCGGTTTGAATCATGGACACCTGAGGATCAGATTGAGCTACTTAATACTTGTATCAGCTCTGGGTTATGTGGTAAATATAACATCTGTTTTACACATTAATTCAAACTTTTTTAGTTGATTCTTGCACCACTACAATACAAGATTTTAGCATCTTAATAGTTAGTCTTTGAACTTTAGATTGATTTCGCTTCAAAGTTTTACAAGACCTTTCAAAATTCATTATTTTCGGACTTACTAGAAAACTGACTTCTTTGAAAAAAAATGTATAACTTTTTAGTTTCTTTCTTAAAAAATTTATCCTACACTTTATCTTCTTAGTCATGACTACAATGTATGCGCAACTCCAATAAAGCAAGGGGATTTGGTGTCATGCACAGAACTTTAAAGGTATTTCTCTCTCTATGTCTCTTTCTTCAAAGTCATTAGCAGAGGTCTAAATATAATCATTTGCCAAGAGGAATACGGTGTTAAAGCAATATCGATCTGACAACAGTGTCGGCTAAAGGATATGCTAATATTCATACTTCATCATTATCTTCTAGCTAGCTTTGCTAGTTTCTGATTAGTAACTTGCTTGTTAGTGGATACCAGAAGAAAAGACCTAATCTCAAAGTATCCAGATTCGTCCTTCCAAATTATAAGTGTACTAAATGTGCAATTTTGTTCTTTATTTTTTTATTTTTATTTTTTTAATACTCCTATGTTTGTCTAATTTTTATTTTTATTTATTTTTTTGAACAGCAAAAAAAAAAAACTTGTTGATAGAAAAATTATACAATGGATACAAAATAATACATCAATAAAACTTAAATGCAGAAAATATCATAAACAACTCGTTCCCCTAAGCCAGTCTTAGAATGTTGCCTTCTCATGATCAAATCCTACACTTTACTACTTAGTCATGACTACAATGCATACGCAACCCCAATAAAGCAAGGGATTTGGTGTCATGCACAGAACTTCCAAGTCATTTCTTTCTCTATGTCTCTTTTCCCAACAATAATACTATCCTAACCTTAACATTTTACCAAAAAGATTTACCTGCTGACGTGGCTGTTCTTGGTAATAGTGAATTCAGCCTCTTGGTGCTAGTCATGTCAGATGAGTCCAAGAGGCTTAATTGACTAACACTAAAAAACTTAATTGACTAGCATCCACATACACCAAGAGACTTAATTGACTAACACCTGAATAACCACGTCAAAAGGTAAAAAAAATTGATAAATATTATGGTATGGATAGCATTACTCTTTTCCCAAAGTCATTAACAGAGGTTTGAATATAATCATTTACTAAGAGAAAGACGGTGTTAAAGCAAAATCGATTTGACAACATTTACTTTCGGCACTTGTTAATAATCATTTTGATCTCCTTTTTCATTCTATTTATAGAACCCATGAAACATTGTAAGATACACTCATCAACCGTTTGCTCTAGCAACTGTTTCTTACCTTGTGCCAATCTTTTTCCTTTCTTTGAGTCCATTATTGTAGCTAAAAGGTCGATTTGCATACAACAGACCATCTTGGCAATAAGCTTCGTCCATCCTTGTTCAGGTAATCCTTGAATCCTTTTTACATAGGGTGTGTTTTGTTACTTCAATTTTATCTTTAAATGAGAGATAGTTATTGATTGATGAGATAATTTTTTTTCTTTTAAAAATAATTGATGATGTGATAGCAATTAATGTATGTTTTACCCATCAGGATTCAAGCAGTGTTGGCTAAAGGAGATTCTAATATTCATACTTCATCATTATCTTTTAGCTAGCTTTGCTAACTTCTGATTAGTAACTTGCTTGTTAATGGATACTAGAAGAAAAGACATAATCTCAAAATATCTAGATTTCGTCCTTCCAAATTATAAGTGTACTAAATGTGCAGTTTTGTTCTTTATTTTTATTTTTATTTTTTTAATACTCCTATGTCTATCTGGTTTTTATTTTTATTTATTTTTTGGACAGCAAAAAAAAAAAAAAAGAGAAATTTATTGATAGAAAAATTGTACAAGGGATACAAAATAATACATCAAAAAAACTTGAATGCAGATAATATTATAAATAACTCGTTTCATCTTAACTAGATTGACACTAAATAAGAGCCAAATCATCTACCAACATTTAAGAAAGAGACCAAAAAACCAAAAAAACACTTTCACATAATGCTACACCCAAAGTTAAACCTTAAATACAGACCCAATACAAATCAAACACTGCCCAAAACTTGATGACGATTGAATACCAGATTCTGTAACAGAGAAGTCCGAAAGGTTCAATCCACTTTTCACCCAATAGGCCACTCTCACCTTGACAAGATCACACATATAATTCCAATCAAGAGACTTTTTATTGAAGACAAAATCATTTCTAGCCTCCCAGATGGACCAAAGAACAACATGAGGGATAGCTTCCCAAATTTTTCTAACCTTCTTCCGGACCTTAATACCTTGCCACCATGAAAATAATTGAGTAATAGAACCTGGGGATGCCCAACAAAAATCCCACCATTTGATTCAACTAGACCAAATTTCCAAACTTCATTACAATTTAGGACAACATGATCAATTGACTCAACTTCCAGATTGCAAAATTGACATAAACAATCGTTTTGATTTCCCAAAATCCCAATTTTGAAAAGAAAATCTGCCATCTTAATCTTGCCTTTCCAACAAAGCCAACTGAAACATTTTATTCCAGAGGGAGCCATATTATTCCAAATAAAATTTAGTAACTTATGCTTTGCAACCAGCCTCAATACATACCACTGAAACAAACAATTCACTGAGAACTCACTTGAAGGAAAAGCCTTCCAACTGATAGTGTCCAACTAGTTCTGATTGAAGTTGAGACCAGTAGGAATTAAAGACTTCATATTCGAAAAACTTTCGTCCTCTCACGAAAAAAGACGCCTTCTAAAGAAGATGGACCAATTAGGGGATTCCAATAAACCAAAAAATTCAGCTACCAAAATCTTCTTATCCACAGCTAGGTTGAATAACATTGGGAATGGAGAATCCAAAGAAGGAACCGAGGACAACTATCCAGTGTTTCTGATAACTTCCTCTTCTCATCTTCTTCCCATGCATACAAAAAAGAGTACACGTCTAAAATATAAAGCCCAACCAGAACTGTTAATTACAAATTCAACAAGTTTCACATCCTTATTAATGGATTAATTCAAAACAAAATGACAATAAAATTAGAGTAAATGAATTTTTTCCTCTTAAATATTTTTCAACAATCAAACTAAAGTTTAGTTAATGATAAATTGTTCACATTCAGTGTTTTCATTAGCATTCATAGAGAGAATAATTTCTACTACGGCTTCATTTCAGGACGACACAAGTTAAGTCAATATCAGAAACTGTTAGACATAGTGACAATTTGAGAGCGAACGGAGAGATGGCCTATTCTCAAAGTAAGTTTTGTCTTCTCTTATTTTTTGCCATTTTTCTAAAGTTTATTGATGCACTATTCTAACTTAATAACGAATTCCGTAACATATTTCAACAATCTTTTCTCATTTTTAATAGAAGAAAGCTATGTAAATCATTTGATAAGATCACTTTTTACAAGTAATATAAACATTTATAGGTCTCCTTATAATTACCAGTCTGTTGTGTTGGTTTACATAATTTTTGTGCTTTTGAACTTTTTACCATCAAAGCAGGAGAACGATATCTCAAGAAATATGTGCCGCTTCATATTGCTGCATTGAAAGGTGATTGGAAAGCCGCTAAAGGTATCATTGAACAAAATCCAGAGCTGATTAATGCTCATATAACAGAAGGCCAGGACACTGCTCTGCATGTTGCTGCTGCAGTAGGACATGTTCACTTCTTAAAGAAGTTGGTGGACCAGATGGATGAACATCACCTGGAAACTCAAAACAACATGAGAAATACTGCCCTGTCTTTTGCCGCTGCAACCGGAAACGTGCGAATTGCCAAGTATATGGTGACAAAGAATCCCAGACTTCCGTCAATTCGCGGTCCTCAAGCCAAGTCGCCGCTCTACTATGCAGCTTTGTTAGGACGACGTGACATGGTGGAGTATCTTCGTGGTCTCCCTCCATTTTGGACTCCCCAGGAGGATCAGATTGAGCTACTTAATACTTGTATCATTTCTGATTTATATGGTAATCTAACTCATATTTTTTGTTTTAGTTAATTAATCTTGTAGTGAGATAGTATAAAAAAAGAGTAGTATTAAATATTTTTAATTTATATTCCTATTTTGATGTGCCAAGAAATAATGATTTTAGAAATCATATCAAAATTATTTTATCCTAACATATTATATTAAAAAATATACTGATATATATATATAAATATATATATATATATATTTGTGTTTCTAGAACTATATCGTGTCGTGTGTGTAGATAATAATCTAAGTAAAACAGATTGAATACAGCTAAACAAACTAGTAATTAAATAGAAACCCACATCCACAATTGCTTGTAGAAACAATCATTTATTTTATAAATTTTGTTTTTTGTTGTTAATCCTGCAGATGCAGCTTTGAGCATTGTAAAGGAGCAGCCGCAATTGGCTTTGGCTAGAGATCATCTGAATAAGGAGACACCGTTGGATGTGCTAGCTCGGAAGCCTTCAGCATTTGCTAGTGGAAATCAACGAGGACTGTGGGAGACAATTATCGATGCATGTAAGTTTTTCTCATATTCAAAAGTACTGCACCTCGTTGTGGAAAGAAGCACCTTTTCTCAAAATGGTATTTGTTGGATTGTCCTCAACGTTAATTCCACATCGCCCATGCACAGCTCACCTGTACAATATATAAGAGTCCTCTTTACCTCTCCTTAACACCTGGGTTTTGAGGATGAGCTAATTGGGAGTTGGGCCTTTAAAATTTCAATACGGTATCAGAGACAGGCCAGAGCCTAACTTTGGGCTACAGGAGTCGGGGCGCGCCCATCTGGGCTTCACTGAGACACGTGATGTAATCCAGGAGACGTGTTGGAGTGTTCCACATCGCTCGTCTTTAACTCCTCTGGTCTGTATATAAGGGTCCTCTCTACCTCTTCTTAACACCTAGGTTTTAAGGATGAGCTAATTGGGAGTTGGGCCTCTAAATTTCAATAGTATTAACCTTGTTAGCAAAAATCCGACAACATGATAATGATGATCATATTTAGACATGAATTTGTCAAGGCTAATAAATCCATAAACGAATCAATTTCAATATTCTAGACATAATTTGTTCTTAAAGTATTCAATTTATATTTGAAAGTTGTTTTCTTTTCTTTTTATTAAATTTAGTAAAATAAAATAAAAGATAAGAGAAAGATGATTTTATATTAAACAAGAGACTTTGCAATCACAAGAGTTGTACTGGGTAATTATTAGAAAACAAAACAAAAGAAAAGACAAACCCTAACCCTAACCCTAACCCTAATATACAAGTAACCCTTAAAGGGCAAGTTTCCAATACTAATATACTGCTAACACTTTCAATAGCTCCACAAATGATTCATTTTCCAAGTCTAATCTTTTGTTTTATTTTTAACTACAAAGTGATGACTTGGAAGGAGATAGCCTAAAGGTGCCACATGTATGTTTATATATGAATTGTAGATCTTAATTTACTATTTTGTTATGTCTTGTTGAGTTATTTACAAAATTGCCATTGAGCGTATTTTCTATTTTGTTCTAAATTTTCAAATTATTTACAAAATTACCATTGCAATTGAATTAATGTCTAACTAAAAATTTTGCCACACCAATCCAATTACTTTGTGTAACAACAAGGGTTCCGCCGACGTGTTTGCTTATATTAATATACTATTTTATTATGAATTATTAAGTTATTTATGAAAATACAATTGATAGATTTATTATTTTATGCAGAATTGTTGAATTATTTCCAAAATAATTGTGATTGCCATTGAATTTCTGACCAAAGATTTTACAATATCAACACAACAAATGTTACAAATTTTTTAATCTATTACTTAATTTAGAGACGAGGGTTTGTTAACGTGGTTCCTTATCTTAATTTATTATTTTATTCTGATTTATTTTTGTTATTTAAAAAATTTTCATTGAATGTATTTGTTATTTTGTTCTAAATGTTGAGTTATTTACAAAATTGTCATTGCCATTGAATGTCTAGCTGAAGACTTTGCCACACCAACCAAACAATTTTTTTTAAAAAAAAGAAATCTGTTATTTAATATAAAAATGAGGGGTTTCGTCGAGGTGCTTCTTTATTTTAATTTATTATTTTGTTTTACATTGTTGAGTTAGTTACGCAACTGCCATTGTCATCGAATATTTGACTGAATATTTTGTGACAATTCCAGCCCAAAAACTTTTTAAAATAATTTAAACTAAAATTAATAAATTACGATGCCATTTTTCTATAAGCTCCAATTTCTCAAAGCTTTCATTTTGTATCCCATGTGACACCAAAAGAAAGGCATGCATCTATAAGTTTCCATCTCTTCTACCATTCATTTTGTATTCGATGTAGGACGGTAAGAATAGTGGAGAACTTAACGTTTGCACAAGTCATTTTTCTAATGTGTGTCTATATATATATATATATAAATAATTTTAACTAGTGTTCATATTCGAAAGGAATGTAGTTTTCTCTTCTTTTCTTTTTAATTTTCACTTTCTTTGTTTTTTTTTTTTTTTTTTTTCTTTTAGAGTCATAAAATATTTACTAGATCGTTTTTGATGTTCTATTCCGTAATTCTTAGTCCTAGGATTCTAATTGAAACGACATTTTTTTATGTAGACATGCATCAGACTCTAATTATTACTATTCTTATAGTTGAGTTGATTTCCTTGGCAGCTTCATTTTGGGAGGGAGCCCGCAATCAAAAGTTGATGCAAACCAAATCCCTTGAGCTACTTCAATGTCTTTGGGACCATGTTATACCACAGGAAGGGACTGGAAGTATTGTCCCATTACTTTTTGTTGCAGCTGAACGGGGAAATGACATATTCTTGGTTCAGCTTCTTCGCTTTTATCCTGATTTTATATTGAAGATAAACAACAAGAAGCAAAGCATATTTCATATTGCAGTTCTGAATCGCCATGAGCATATCTTTAATTTGATATATGAGATAGGGTCGCTCAAGGAATTGATAGCGACCTATAGAGATCCAGAAGATGATAACAATATGTTGCATTTAGCTGCCAAGCTAGCGCCTCCAAATCAAATCAATGTTGTATCAGGGGCAGCTCTTCAAATGCAACGACAACTGGCCTGGTATAAGGTAAACTTTTCTAGTTCTTAGACAGTCTTCTTTCTGTCTAAATGTTGCAGATTGATTTTACAAATTTTAAAATTTGATTTTCTCTTATCTATTTATTGGATAAATGGGCAGGACAAAACTGGCCACCTTCAAATTGATTTTATTATGTTTTTGTGAACTTTTCTTGATAATGTTTTTATAAAATTGATGATAGGCAGTGGAAAAGATAGTCCAACCTTCATATAGAGATATGAAAAATAGGAATGGGCAAGCACCACATGATTTGTTCATGGCGGAGCACAAAGAGTTGATGAAGGAAGGAGAAAAGTGGATGAAGGATACTGCTAACTCGTGTATGCTTGTCGCAGCACTAATTGCCACACTAGTATTCACCACATCCTTTACTGTACCAGGTGGTAACGATAATACTACAGGGGCACCCATTTTACTGAATGAGAGTTTCTTTACGGTATTTTCTGTATCAGAGCAAATAGCCATGCTCTCCTCTTCAACTTCAATACTGATGTTTTTGTCCATCCTCACCTCATGTTATGCAGAAAATGATTTTCTCCAGTCACTACCCATTCGGTTGATGATAGGTGTCACCACACTCTTCATCTCAATTGCTGCAATGATGATAGCTTTCTGCGCAACATTTATTCTTTCTTATCATCATGGATTGGCACATGTCCTTGTTCTTTTTAGTTTATTTGCTTTCGTGCCAATCGTATTTATTCTTCTAAATTATTTCCTCTTGGTTGATATAATCCGTTCAACATTTGGTTCTCGCTTTCTCTTTCACTCCCGTAAACGATTGTTTCCTAAAACAAGCACAAATCCACTCAAAAGTTCTTCAAGTACATATAATCAAAATTAGCTATGGTCTTATGTTGGGTTTTTTTGTAATATATATGAAGCTATTTGATCAATGTTGATATAAATTGTGCTATCAAACACTTATGTTTTACTTATTTTATCTGATCAATGTTGCTATGAAATGTGCTATCAAACACTTGTGTTTTACTTATTTTAACATTAATATCATGAGGTTTTGCAATGTCAACCATCACTGTCTTAGTAGACTATGTGAGTCTTTATCCAATTTTTTTTTTTAGAACATTATCAACATCAACGAATTTTGAATTTGTGCTAATAAAATTACACACACACACATAATATTTATAATATCTCATTTGAATGGGATAATTTAAAAAGAAAATAAAAGATTCAAGAGTGATATCACTTTCATTCATTTGGATTTCTATGTATGGTGGAAAACCGAAGATTAGTAGAAAACCAAGTTAGAAAAAAGGGTACCGGAGGAGTACTAGTGACAAATACTCATATGGTCAAGTAGAAGATGAAAAAGAAAGAATAAAAATCATACCTCGATTTTGGTTACTAGGGAATATGATGATGTGGAGCTCTAAGATGATGTGGAAGTTGTTCATTTACCAATTCATGGGGTAGATAACAGCGTAGCAGATGGAGTGGACCTTCAAAATCATACCTCTATTTTGGGAGAGTTTGATAGTCCCAATGGAAGAGGAAGAGTCGTTATGGGAACGGAGGAGGTTGGTAGGGGTTTAGCTGCATTAATTGAGAGAATATTGCCAGATTTGAATTTTGAAGGTGAAGTGGGAAAGATATGAATTGTATTAAGTCTAATAATAGTTATAGGCCCAATTGTTTTAATGATAATGGGCCTTTGGAAAATAATATAGTGAACTGGGCTATTGATGATAAAATTGGTGTCTCAATTTCGGATGGTATTAAGCCCAATACCATATTAGTTTTTAATCAATTTGCAGATGGCAGTAAGGAGGATTGGGCCGTTTATGAATAGAATGGGATGTTGGTTTCAAACTTGTCATGACCCAGTTTCTAAAACCTGATGGCATTAAAAGTCCCTTAAAACAACCCCAACAAAGCTTGAAAAGAAAGGAGAAAAAAAATGGCCAGACCGACCAACTGATGAACAGTACCGTCAACCGGTTTGTTGAAAAAAACAAAGTGATGCAAGTGTAAATTAACCAGTCAATTAGTGAATAGTACCGGTCAACCAGTGCTACTGATCCATTACTTGTTTTCTTATGATTTTTTCAAGCTATTTTGGTTCCCTTTTCAACTCTAATGGTTTTCAAATACATATTAAATATTTTTTCATATTTTTAGTATCAATTTCATGAGGTTTCACGCATTAAAAAATAACAATAAATATACTAAGTTTTATGCAAATTTTATTTTCCATAAATCTAAAAGGGATCATAAGATAGTCAAATGCTTGACCATAATTACATCAACATAATCAGTAGAGTTCAAACCTATTCTAGATACAATTCACATGATTTATTCCAAAGGAATATACAATCAACAAGCTTACCAAAAAATTCATGGTAGTCAAATATACAAAAATGGTGATCTTTTCCAAAATAGCTTACAATAGTCCTTCAAGTATTACCCCAAAAACATGACCCATCATAAGTATACACATGTTTAATTTTATTCAAAAATAGAAGTCATTACAAGCCTTCACATAAGGGGGGTCATCCAAGTGCACACAAAAATGTAGTCTTCCCAAAAATAGCTTCAAGAGTGTTCTTCAAATAGTGGCTTCTCTTTGCCAGCTCCTGCATCTAGTATGGGTTAGTTCAATAACTCCAGTAGAAGGAAATCTAAACATGGGCAAGAAAATGTGGTGGCACGTGTATGCTTGTGCACGTGTAGTGGCAATCAAGTGTTCATCAAGCATGCATCATCAACAAAGCAAGAAATTCAAGAGATAGTCTGTAATACCCTAACCCATTGTAACCGAGCCAAGACGGCCTAATGCTAGGATAATGCAATAAATGGGTTGAGTTTCAATAATTGGAATATATGGATGAATGACAGGGCAATCGACTAACGATAATAAGAAAATAATAATAATAATAATAATAATAATAATAATAATAATAATAATAATAAAAAAAAATAAACAAACAAATAAATAACTAGAGAAATAAAAAGAAAATAATACTACTAATAAAAATAAAATTTAAAAGGAAATGAAACAAAATTTAAAATAAATAAATAAAACAAGGATTTGAAGGAAATAAAAATAAGAATTTGGACATATGGACAATATATATATATATATATATATGTCTATCTAGATATAGGTGTAAATATATATAGATATTTATGTGTGTGGGTGTCAGTTACAACAACGTTAAGGGTGAGAAATGAAGAGGGGAGAGTTATGCACAGGAAAATGAAAAGGTAAGTGGGAGAGAGAGAGAGAGAGAGAGAGAGAGAGAGAGAGAGAGGAAGAAGGAGAGAAATGAAAGGGGGAGGGGCGGTTTTCAATATAAGCATGCTATGCATGTGTTAGGCGTTAGGAGCGGCAGAAGCATTGGAACGGAAGGGAAAAAAAAAAAAACGGTGAGACAGAAGGCAGGGCCGCAAGAGGTAAGCCACTGTCCTCTATGATTCAATTGTTTTTTTTGGTTGCTTAAATTTCCTCTGAGTGGTATATGAGTATAAAACATGAATCCAGAGCAGAAGAGAAGAGGTTAGAACAAACCAGAAGCAGAAAAAAAAAGGGGAGGAAACGAACAGGCGCATAACAGGAAAAAAAAAAACAACCGGTAAGAAATTGAGTTTTGTTTTGTTTTTTTTTTTCGTTTTTAGTTTTTAGAAGCATGAACGCTAAAGTTAATTCTAGGATCTTATGAAGCATGGAATTTAGTTTATTTTGCAATTTGAATAAACAGAAATGAACCTGGATTGAGTTATAACACGTCATTTACAGAGAAAGAATTCAAATTGGGTTATGTGATTTTTGATGCATTTAACTTGTTTAAATCATGGGCAATTCATCCTCTTGGGTGCAGGAAATTTTAGAATTTAAAATTTGATTAAAACCGTAGAAGAAAATGGTAGAAATTGGGGGAGAAAAAGGGCTCACCGTAAAAGAGCCAACACCGGTCAGCCACTGTTGTGGCAGTTTTTAGCAACTTAAAATCCCACCATTATGAATTCTAAGGGTAGATATGAAACCCTCTTGACATGCCCAACTGATCTCCATCGAGAAAACTTAAGAAAATGACCGTCGGTGAGTCACCGTCGCCGGAGAAGACGACCGGCAGCTCGTTGGAAAAAAATGTGGGTGACAGCCATGGAACGGGCTGTTTTGTGCCATTTTGCTTTAGTTATTTTTATAAGACAAGGGCTGTTTGGCTTCAAGAGTTAAATGGGATGGGCTGTTTGATGTGGATTGGGTTGTTTCATGTGTTTTTAAATTGAATGGGTTTGATGGGTTGGGAACTGATTCAGTTTAAAAAAAAATTATTATATATATATAAACACCACATAAGCTGCTGCCCCCACGGCTCGAACTCAAGATCTGAGGGATTATTAGGGAGCACGGACCACTGTGCCACTAAGGCACATGTGATCTTTTCTGCCCCAAATAATATATATATATTAGATATAATTAATTAATTTGGTTAATTATTAATTTAATTCCCGACATGCACATTAGTCAAATGAATAGTGTAAACTTACTATTTTGGACCTTCTGAATTTAATGGTGAGGTCCATTTTATGAGACAGAGTCCCGAAAAAATAAAATACCCGTTGAATGCCAAAATGACCAAAATGCTCCTACGTCGAAGGTGAGTCAAACGAACTCCGATTTAGTTAAGTAAATAGTGAATTTTTATTAATTCAAACCTACCGGACTCAACGGTGAAGTCCAAATTATGAAAACAGAACCCAGAAAGTAGAGACACGTAAATGACCATTTTGCCCTTGGATAAATTAAGTTTAAAATGAAAAACCGTAAAGCATAAATTAGTAAGGGAGGTATTTAGAGTAATGAGGCATAAATTAGATAAATGATATGAAAGCTGAAACGTGTTTATTGATTTATAGGCAAGTCAAAAGGAAAGGAGAAAGTCACGGGATATTAGGACACTGATAAGGTAAGTAGATTCCTATCTTTGATACGTGGTTTCCAAGCCACGATCTTTCCATTACTGCCAACCTTGTACTCATATATGTATTCACTATCATTGTTTCCCACCATGGATATTGTTCTACCTGGTGGATGCCTATTGGTTGATGTTGCATGACCGATTCATTTCATTGATGTCTATTTACTGTATGTGATGTTATGATGTTCCATGTTTTGTACATTCCTATGGAATACTATAGAATCTTAATTTATGTTAAGTGCCGGGTCTTGTGCTCAGTCACATTACCCATCTGATGCTATCTGATTGACTGGGACCTACGGGTCAATTTATTGGACCTACGGGTCAAAAAGACATATGGCAATTATGGCGTTTTTACGCAGTAAGGTTAATGGGCATTTTATATGCATTTATGTTAATGGGGGGTATGCCAGGCCCCAAAAGACCGAGGGTCTGCCAAACCCTGAACAGAGTAAAGGCATCATCCATGTTAATTGATATAGTTCTATGTTGATTGGTTTTTAGTTTATTGGACTTGATTGTGACCGTTTCATTGTGGCAGTATTTATGTTGATCGTGTTCATTGAGCCTATTCTATATTCATACTACGTTGTTACTCTTGACGGTTATTGTACGTTGTTATTCATTGATTACTCTCGACCGTTATTGTACCTTGTCATTTATTGGCCATTGAGGCATTTTACAATTGACTGCAATCATTGTCATGACTGGCTATCATGTTACCTTGACTTGTATTCATTTATGTCATCCCCACCCGTATTGGGGATAGGCTTCTACTTATTGAGTTTGTAGCTCACCCCTTATTAAATTTTTCAGGTGAGAATGCTATGGAACCACAGTAGGAGATCCAGAGCGTAGGGAGACGGTTACGGAGCACAGTAGAATACAGTAGTTCTCCCATGCACTCACCACCTAAAACGATGGTTTATGTTTAAGTTATGTTGGTTTATGTTTGGATTGGTCAGACTTATTTTAGTTTTGGAACAATGATGTAATAAGACTTCCGCACTTTAATGTTATGGTTATATTTCTTATTGTTATCATTGGTAAAAGAATGAAAAAAGTAGGGACGGCCATTGGGTCGGCCCCACGACACGAGATTCACATAGAGTGGGTTTCGGGTCGTGACATAGTCAAGCTATTAACATATCAAAGTATATAACCATGAAAGAAGAATATTGTCTAATGAAACAATATACATGAACAAACAATTTAGGACTTCATTTATTCAGTTTCATTCAACTTATCAAAATCTTCATTCCATTATCTCAAATTTCAATCCCAATACTATATTCCTAGTCGGCCCCTGGTAAGCCTTGTGTGCTTTACGGGCTACTAATCCGATGGAGATATATGACCATTTGCGCGGGTTTACGACTCGTAAGTCGAAAGGAGACACCATCCCGAACACTAATCAAAATCCCGAGTAAGCGCAATCTTACCACGCTCAAAATCACACAATCAACGTACCCATTCGTAGTCCCATGTTCATCATTTTCTAAGTGTTCATTCTCACACTTTCAAGGGCTTATCATTCATATTTGTGTTCATAATTCATCATATTTTCATTATAAAGGTTGAGCATTCAAATAATTTTATTAATTTTTCATAATTTCACATCAATGATTCTTTCAAGCAATTTCACAAAAACCTTGCATTTCATTTACAATATCAAGCATAAACACATAGAACTCCATTTGTGATTTTACTAACTGTTCTAAATCTTCAATTGGATCAATTTTACTAACTGAAAATTTCTCTTCCTTCTCAAATTAGTAGTCTACTGAAACAATTCATTAACATCTCCCAATTATTCGGAAAAGAATTTTCAATAATTTCAGATTTTCATCTTTATGAATCAAAATCAAACTTTCAACCTCACAATTATTTTCTTCCAACTTCCAAAATATTTTCTTTTTCAAAATTATTCTTTTCTTCATCAGAATTAACAATGAAGCAATCAATGTTATATGAATCTAATTTTAACGCATTATATAAATCACAAAAAATTAGGATAAATTTTAAAAATAATTTTGAACTATTAGTCACTTTATTTCTATCAAACTTCTCTTTTTCAAAGTCAACTACCCAATATCTATCTATTGAAGATTTATGACAATTTTACAGATTTTTATATGCCCAAATAAAATCAAACCAAAACTTAAGTGGTGATAGATAGTTTTGTTTGCAAATCCAAGTAGCTCAATGCGCCCAAGTTATTGTTTTCTTTATTATTTGATAAAATTATTTAAATTTCTTTTGATAAACCTCTTTTGGTAAATGTTTTAGTGTGATATCAGATATAACATCATAGACATCACAAGATTTTAGATAAACTATAACTTGATGTGACCACTCATAAATATTATAACCACAAATTCTCAAAATCTCAATCTTTTGTCCATTAATTATAATTTAAAATCAACAATTTATTAAATGTTATACCTAAGCTTGGATAAGATTTGATTACTCCTTGTTTTGTGCTTCAATCTGATTAAGTTGGCTTAACTGTCGATTAAACCAAAACTTTTTTTCTTCACAATTATTTGTGCAGCAACGACATGAACTTTTCTCCTATCCGAACAACTATCGAATCTCAATCAAATGGCTATTCCCAAAAACCAATCAAGACTACAATCTTGAGCAACATAAGAACTGCAACTTTTTACAATAATCCAGAAACGAGACTAAATTTTAATTTTTCAAAACTTTGATAAATTATTTCAAGATCGATGGATCTAAAATAGTTCTGATACCAATTATTAAATTTAAAATCACTCTATTACCAATAATGAAATCTTAAATTGTTCTGATAATAATTATTAGACCCAAAATAATATATGATACTAATTGTAGGTAGAACAATAAAGAAGAGCAATGAAAGGAGAAAACCCAAATCTTAATGGTGAAGCTTTGGAATTGATTACTCAACTTTTATTAAAATTCCATGCGGCATTCAATTTCTCTCTCTTGATTACATGCTTACAGCAGCTTACTCACTCTCGCACGAGTCACGACTATCACTTTATTTTAGCCACACCATCTAACTCACATTCGGCTATACCACTACCACACACACACACACACACACACACAGACATATAAAATAAACTAAATCCAAATCCGACACTAACACAAAGTAATAGTCCCATAAGGAAAATAATTTTCAACTTCAAATATAGTAAGGGCCAAGTAAAAAATCTAAAATATATAAGTTTTATTTAATTGATTCATATAAAAAATAAATAATTTTCAATTAACATAAATAAAATTTAGTAGCTATAAATAAATTATTCATAAAAATTAGATTCTCAAATATTGAAAAAATTAGTAACTTCAAAAATTACCTTAGCCATTAATTTCGTTCTAAAATTGTTATTTGTATGTATAAAGAAGAAACACACATTATTTTAATTTAAAAATTAGATATTTGCTTTTGTATATAATATCTATACACCTAGATAAAATTATGTGTGTGTATTATACAATGTGAAACGGAAAGGTGAAAGAGAATAATATTTCTCTAATTCTTTAAAAATCAAGGAATATGGGAACTCCTTACACAATAAGAGAAAATAACTTTTTTTAAATTTGTAATTACTTATTATTGATAAAAAAAAAAAAAAAACTTAACCAAAAAGGCTTATTATATCATATTTATAGTACTAGAATACACTTATTTTTACTAAAACATTATAACTCCTATTTTTATATTAATCCTAATACAATAAAGACTATTTATTCTAATAAGAAAATATTAATTCCTATATTTTCCATACTAATCCTAATAAAACTAGGAAACTAGAGAAATTAGGAATAAATTAAAATTGATAACTAAATAATCCTAATACAACTCTAAAATAAATATAATTATTTTTAGGGTACTATATTTGTCTTACATTCGTCTTTTCCACTTGAAAAGAATTTGTCCTCGAGTTTTCTTGATGTACGCAACCACGAACTCGTCCATAACATGACAAAACAAGTTGAATCTTATGAAGAACAATTAAATATTGAAAGATTTCTTCTACTACATCTTTCATGAAATCTGTAATTTTATATCCTTGATTTGACGACAATAATGATCCCATAATGAAACGAGAAAAATTTTCTTTTTGTTCCACTACAATTTCAATCTTCTCATAATCATCAAAATAATTCCTCAACAATTCAAGTTCAATTGCAACTTTATTGTTGACAACTTCAATGGGATTTTCTTGTTTCTCAACAATTTTTTCTTCCGCAAAAGAACATGTAGGATCTATAGGTGCTATTAGATCCATTAATTTGAAGTTCCTTCTTTTTCATTTTTTTTCAGAATAGGAGTTGTTGTCGCACATTTAAGATTTTCAATATTTGTCTTGACAAAAAGTTCATTGAAAGATAGTAACTGATGTTTACTAACCATTTGTGCAACAAACTCCCTAGTAATTGGTCTATACACTGGGATTGGTGGTGGAATCTTATTAGAGATTGCACATTTTTTTTAATGAGCCACCATGCCTATGTAGCATGGGTTTATCAACAAGTTGGCCTCAGAAAAATCTTTCAACGTGATTCTTGTTGATTGAAGAGTCTACATTGACATTGCGAACAAAAGTTTGAGAATCAGATCATGAATTTTATTTACTTGATCAGCTAGTTGAGTAGGTTGTTGTCCTCACTCTTCCACCACAACCAACATAGCCTCTTGGATCCATCAACAAATATCAATGGAATTTTTTATTTTGTCTTCACCAATTTTCATCAAGTATGACGAATTCTCATTCTAATAACAAATGATGCAGAATGAAAACGTGAAATAGAATCAAATACGTCGAATTCTATATAAACCAAGTAAAATGGGGACTCCTCACCCAATAAGAAAAAATAATTTTTTAAAATTCATAATTATTTATTATTAATAAAAAAAATTAACCAAAAATACCTATTACATTATATTTATAATGTTAGAATATTTTTATTTTGACTAGGAAACTATAACTCCTATTTTTATATTAATCATAATACAATAAAGACTATTGATTCTAATAAGAAACTACTAATTCATATATTTTCTATAGTAATCCTAATAAAACTAGAAAAGTAGAGAAATCGGGAATGAATTAAAATTAGAAACTAAACAATCCTAATACAACTCGAAAAAAAATATCCTTATTTTTAAGATACCATAATTGTCATACATGGTTACACTTTACATATACACGAAAGAACATTTATATGTCTAACTCTCGTTCTAAACTCCCCTACTTTTGAAACTAAGGAGAGATCTCAAAAAATTCATCACTTTAAATCAAATCATCAAGAACAACAAGACCTAAAGAGAGTGAAAGAAAAATAAATATAAATATAAATATAGTTCAAAACAATAAAATTCATCATTATTTAAAATTTTAACTAAATAATAATAGAATCCTCAAAATCTTAGTTTTTAGCAATACCGTATGCACATCCTCAACAAACATAAATCTCTCTTCATTTTGAGAATTTTTTTTTTCTCTCTCTCTCTCGTCATATGAATTAATTTACATATTCTTATTTGAATGTGTTATCAAAGTAAAAACTAGATATAATTTGGGACCCAAATATCTTCTAAAGCCTTTTTGAGGTTGCGTTTACTCCATTATTTCTAATCAATTGTTTCCCAAGCAATCTTAAGATATCTGTCCATTATTTAACCCCAAAAAAGGTGAAAGAAAATTAATATTAAGGATCCTTGTGTGTTGAATCCTTCAACAGAGATTTGGACAACAGAAAATATAAAACAAAAAAAAAAAATTTTACATATTAATATATATATATATATATATCTTCCTTTTCATTATTCAAATGCCAATTTAGTCTTTAAGCCCTTAATAATTAGTTTTTTTTATTGTCTTAATTATTAAATCACCAACTGAAGGGACATAATATAATGAATAAATAAATTGAAGGAAAAAAATTATCAAAATTTAGACATGACATCTTAAATCACATTGTGAATTTAGTGTAGAATGATAGTTAACAAAGCAATTAAAGTATCATACAAAAAGCGAACGAGCATCTTTCACTCTCTCTTTTTTCCTCTTAAATGTTTATCCTTCCATATGACTAATTTAAAAATTTATAAAATAAATTTAGTGTGGGATATGCAAGTTTAAAAACTCTAGTACGAGGAGACAAATTTTAAAAATTTAAAAATATTAAATCAACTTTATTTTTCTAAAAATTTAAGTGACCTAGCCCCGACAATATACACAGGTTGCTATATATAATCTCGTACAGTAACTCGTATATTTTTGTGACATCCTGCTGTTGTGGTTACTAACATGCGGCTGCATTGAAATAGACATGCTACCTGTTGATGTTGCATATTCTCTCACTTGATTCCCTTGTAGTATTAAAAGACACACAGTATGGCCCCAAATTTTAATCCATTAAAATTAATGAGATACAGTTGACTCAATTTATAATATATATATATATATATGTTATTAATAGTTGGTAATTATTAATTTAATCATCTACTTCTAACTATAGTTATTGATATACCACAATGTAACACACCAACCACTACTTGACACGTGTAACTACAGGTCAGCTTATGCTTAATCATTCAGCTCATGCTCGGTCATTCATCTCGTGCTCAGTCATTCAGCTCATGCTCGGCCACATAACTAATGCTCGGTCGTATAGCTCATCCTCGGTCTTCAAGGGCAAGACCCCCAGAGACCGAGCTCATATCATCAGAGCAGGTCTGCTCTCCTGCAAAGCTAACATATATAAGCACAAGCCTTCAGTACGATACATCGATGATCAGACCTCATCACCGCCTCAATATACACCGAGCAGGAAATAAGGAAACAATCTCCAACAAGGAAACTGCCACACTCTGTTGCCATATTCAACAAGGTAACTGATATCTCCAACAAGCCAATCCCTATATTCATGGCTCCAAATCCTAATCAACTTGGGAAAGGCACTGCCTATAAATTAAACCCTAAAGGTACGCTTTATTTTCATGCTCATTATTTTGGCTTTCATTACAGTCTTTCAATTCAGTTTATTGACTTAAGCATCAGAGCGGCTACCGTAGGAGCCAACCTAGTGGTCCTTTGATAGTCTGTTTTGAGTGTTTCACAGGGAGCCGAGCTTGGATCTTACGTGGGCCAAAAAGTGCAGCATCAGTTTGGTGCCGTCTGTGGGAACGACAATCACCAAGTGCTCTACTAAATCAAAGTTCATCCTCCTTTTATCAAAGGATTATGGCTTCCAATCTCTGACCCAGGAAGAATACTCAAAATCCTCAGAACCCTCAGCCTCAACCGCCTGCTGGACGAGGAAGAGGGCGAGTGACTGATCCCGTACAATTGGAGCTTGTCGAAACTAGGCGGCAGAACCAGTTGTTGTGGGAACAGCTCCTAACCATGTCTAGGACCCTGGCGATGTTTACCCAGAATCATGAAACTAATCCTCAGAATCCACCCATCGCCACAAGCACTCGGGAGGAGCACCTCCTACGGCTGCCCATATTCATGGAGATCCCCAGCCATCGGCAGTCGCCGGTAGAGGAGTGCCCACCTTTATCCCAGAAGTCCATTATCGAAGCACCACCCGGGTCCCCATCCCTGGGGCTTTGGGAGTGAATCACGTGCCACAAGAGTCACCACCTCGAGTGGTTCCGGCACCACCAGTACAAGAGAATCATAACAACCCCCCAGTAGTGGGCCAAGACCAGCCTACCCATATAGGCCCTGAAGTTATGAGGCCTGCCTCGCATCAGCGCATCTTACCAAGGGGATCAATAAGAGCGAGGAAGTTGCTGAATCAATGGACTGCACTGCTATTGTATGGGGTGCCCAGTATCCGGAGCAGGATGAGCTGGCTAGGCTGCTCGGAAGGTCAGCTACCCCGTTCACTAATGCTATCATGGCTGAGGAAAGACCCAAGAAATTCGTCGTCCCCAAATTCACCCCTTATGATGGGACAGGGACCCAGGGGACCATCTCTCTTACTACTAGCACACCATGGCTTTGCACAGTACTTCTGACGCTTTTCTATGCCGAACATTCGTAACCAGCCTCAATGGTACTACCCTGAAGTGGTTCCACCACCTCCCACCGAACTCAGTTACTAGCTTCTATGAGCTTGGCAGAAGATTCCTGGACAGATTCATGACTAGTAGGAGGTTGAGAAAGGGTCCGAAATTCCTGCTGAACATAAAGCAAACAAGGGAAGAGTCACTCAGGGGGTATATTGCGCGTTTCAATGCCGAGTTCACCGAGGTGACAGATTGCAGCCCCGGTTTCTTAGTAGCTGCTTTGGCCACTGGTCTTGCACAAGGAGGCTTTAGGGACTCCTTGACCAAAAATCCCCCTGTGGATATGGCAGCACTCATGGATCGAGCAAGGAAATACATTAACTTGGAGAAGGCCAAGGACACTTCTAGAAAGGTCAAGGAACAAGCTCAGAAAGACGACCAGAAGAAAGACAGTCAGAAGAAGGACGACCAAAGGAAGGACACCAGCTCGGCTAAGAAGAGAGCCAGAAGCCCGGAGAAAAGAGGGGCCCCCAGAACCTCTTATTAACTCTGGGCTAAGAGAGTTCAACCACTTTACTCCTCTAAATGCCTCTCCGTACAACATACTGAAACAAGTAAGATCTCAAGAGAACCTAAGATGGCCAGAGCCTTTGAAAGGTGACCCCAGCTACCGAGATCAAACCAAATATTGTGACTTTCACAAAGATCGAGGGCACACAACTAATACCTGCAAAGCTCTCAAGCACGAGATTGAGCAGCTAATAAGGAGAGGACGACTACAGGAGTTCGTCAAGCAGGACGGAGGACAGAACCCCCGTGACGAACGACCCCAACAAAGGAAAACTGACCAGAGGTAAGAACAAAAGGAAGGACGGAACGAGCCCCTACAGTAGAACAACCAAGTGATCTTTGTCCTGCACGCAGATTCCCCTGCAACAGGGACTTCTAACAGGTTGAGGAAGCGTTATGCTCGGGAGGCCAGGTCTCCTCCCAACATCATACAGATCTCTAACGTGGAGAAAAGGTTAAAACCTGTGCCTGAAATCCAGTTTATGGATCAAGACCTTACAGGAGTACATTGTCCTCACAGTGACGCCCTGGTCATCTCCCTCAAGATCGCCAACTTCGAGATCCGAAGAGTCCTTGTAGACACTGGGAGTTCTACTAATATTCTGTTCTATGGCCCCTTCAAGCATATGAAGCTCAACCCCAGTGACATTAAGCCCACCGGTATAATCATGGCGGGTTTCGATGGGAACCTCAACACTCTACTAAGAAGGATCGATCTGGCCACCACTGCAGGCGAAGGGGACGGGCAGAAGACCACAGGAGCTGAATACATGGTCCTAAAGGCCAAATCTCCCTACAATGTCATAATTGGGAGGCCCTGGCTACATGAGATGGGGGCAGTCATAATCAACCTTCCACCAATGCCTGAAGTACATTCACAATCAGACTATCTACTCTATTAGAGGATGCCAACCGACCTCCCGAGAATGCCATGCCCTTGCTCTCAAGGCCAAGGCCCCTGAATAGCAATTACTGCATGCCCGTGAATGCAAGGATCCAGTCCACCCCTGCTATCATGAGGCAGAAGACTGTCCCTCCAAGATTGACGAGCCACTAAGCCCCAGAGGAAGGGACAGTAGGGCCGAGCCTATAGGAGAACCTGTTAAAGTCCTGGTCAGCTCGGAAGATCAGGGCCATTACTTGCAGATAGGTCCCGACCTGACACATACCGAGCAGGACGAGTTGGTCAAATTATTAAAGAAAAACCTCTCCGTATTCGCCTAGGAAACAAGGGATATGGAAGGAATAGATCCCGACCTCATCACACACAAACTAATGGTGGATCCAGACCATCCACCAGTGAGACAAAAGAGGAGGCCACTCACTCCAGAACGACATCAGGTCATCAACGATGAAGTCCAAAGGCTGCTCAATGCCAACATGATACGAGAAGTATTTTATCCTGATTGGCTGGCTAACACTGTCCTGGTCAAGAAGAAGAATGGCAAGTGGAGAGTCTATGTCGACTATACGGACCTCAACAAAGCATGCCCCAAAGATAGCTTTCCCCTTCCAAGGATAGATCAGTTAGTCGACACTACTGCAGGACACGAGCTTATGAGCTTCATGGATGCCTATTCCAGGTATAATCAAATACAGATGCACCCTCCTGACCAGGAAAAAACGTCATTCATAACTGAACGAGGTCTCTATTGTTATAGAGTGATGCCGTTCGGACTAAAAAATGTTGGGGCCACATACCAACGTCTGGTTAACAAGATGTTTAGCCCCTTAATCGACAGTACTATGGAAGTCTACATTGATGATATGCTGGTCAAGAGCCTACAGAAGAGCAGTTATCTCTAGCACCTGGCTCAAACATTTTATATTCTCAAGCAATATAAGATGAAGCTCAACCCCTCAAAATGCACCTTTGGTGTAACAAAGGAAAAATTCTTGGGATACATAGTCTCTCAGAGAGGTATAGAGGCAGACCCGACCCAAATTGGGGCCCTGGTTGGACTGAACTCTCCAAAGACCAAGAAAGACATTCAGGTTCTGCATGGCAGGATGGCAGCTCTGAGCAGATTTATTTCCAAATCCACTGATCGTTGTCTACCATTCTTCAAAGCTCTGAAAGGTAACAAATCTTTACAATGGACTGATGAATGTGAAAAATGCTTTTAGGAACTACAAAAATACCTAGCCTCGCCTGAACTATTGTCAAAGCCAATTCAAAGGGAAAAGCTACTTCTCTACCTTGTAGTCTCTGAGAACGCTGTCAGTTCTGTACTGGTCAGACAGGACAGAGGCGTGCAGAGGCCCATCTTTCATGTCAGCAGAGCATTATTGGACACAGAGAAGAGGTACCCCGAGATTGAAAAATTGACCCTTGCACTTATAGTATCTGCACGAAAGCTCAGACCCTACTTTTAGGCTCATCCCATAGAAATTCCAACTGCTTATCCATTAAAGACGGTCCTAAGGAAACCAGAAGTATCAAGACGATTGGTCAAATGGTCAGTGGAACTAGGGGAGTTCGACATATCCTATGTTCTACGGATCTCAATTAAAGGGCAGGCCTTGGCAGACTTCGTCGTAGAATTTACTCCAGCACTACTGGACAGAGCACAACTCTGTAAGGACATGTGAACTTGGCAGCTATACACTGACGGGTCGTCTACCGACCAAGGTGCTGGTGCCGGGCTGGTACTACGGTCTCTTGATGGTTTCACAACCGAAAAGGCAATTAGCTTGGGGTTCAGAGCTTCCAACAACGAAGCAGAGTATGAGGCCCTTATTCTGGGGATGAAGCTAGCTCAAGAATGCAAGGTGCAGAACCTCGAAGTATTCTCTGACTCCCAATTAGTGGTTAGCCAAGTTCAAGGAGAATACACCGTCAAAGATGAAAGAATGCTTCAGTATTCAGAACTGGTCAACTTGTTGAAACACTCCTTCCGAGCATTCTCAATCCAAAAAATAGAAAGAGGTCAAAACGGCAGAGCTAACGCCTTGGCAAACATGGCATCCCATATTAAGTCAGGAACAGACTCAACAATAAAATTCTCTCACCAACTGAGGCTTAGCATCGAAGAAGTCCAGGTCGCCCAAGTTACAGAACAACCTCAGAACTGGATGACTCCTATACTCCAGTACCAGGAAGAAGGACTCCTCCAAGAGGATAGGAATAAAGCAAAAAGAATCTGCATCAGAGCAGCTCGGTACCTTGTCCTTAACGGAAGGCTCTACAGAAGATCTTACTCTCAGCCATTGTTAAAATGCCTAGCACCCGAGGAATCTCAATACGTCCTGGCAGAAATTCATGAAGGAATATGCAAAAATCATAACGGAGGAAGAACCATAGCACACCGAGCTATAACACAAGGCTACTACTCGCCTGGAATGCTGAAGGAATCAAAAGAATACGCTCGAAAGTGTGACAAATGCCAAAGGTTCGCCCCTTACCAACATCAGCCTCGACATGAACTCATCCCCATCACAAGCCCATGGCCCTTTGCACAATGGGGAATGGACATCGTAGGCCCATTGCCTAAAGCCACGCCAAATAGGAGATATCTATTGGTAGCTATCGACTACTTCTCAAAGTGGACTAAAGCAGAGCCACTAACTCGCATCACAGAGAAGGAGGTCAAAAGTTTTACTTGAAAAAATATAGTTTGCAGGTTCGGCATACCTCGCGTGATCGTCTCAGACAACGGCACACAATTTGCTGGTAAAGTATTCAAGAAGTTCTGCCAGGACCTAAATATCAACCAACATTTTTCCTCCCCTGGTCATCCTCAAGCGAACAGGCAAGTAGAGGTTACTAACCGAACAATCCTAGATGCTCTCAAGAAGAGATTGGAAGAAGCTAAGGAAAGGTGGGTCGAGGAACTCCCTAGGGCACTCTGGGCCTACCGGACAACTAGGAGAACTCCAACATCGGAAACTCCCTTCTCACTCGCCCACGGCACCGAGGCAGTAATCCTTGTTGAGATCGGTATGCCTACCCTAAGGACCGAAGCTTTCAATGAGGAGACCAATGGCCAACAGCTCGCAGAAAACTTAGACTTGCTTGAAGAGAGAAGAGAGCAAGCCGTGGTCAGAATGGAAGCATATCAGCACAGGATAGTTAACCGCTCAAAAATTGGCCTTAAGCCTGCCAGCTTCCAAGTTGGGGACCTCGTCCTAAGAAGGGTGTTCCAGAACAGCAAGGATCCCACCATGGGGAAGTTATCACCTAACTGGGAAGGCCCCTACAGAATCACCAAAACAGTGAGACCGACCACTTACTGGTTAGAGAACATGGATGGGAAACATGTTCCCAGACCTTGGAATATGGAGCACTTACGAAAGTATTATCAATAGAGAAATTTTTTCATTTCAAATATTCCGTGAAGTATTTCCATCTTAATGTACAGATTTTATGTCTGGTCCATCTTAATGTACAGAACTTATGTCTGGTCTATCTTAATGTACAGACCTTGAGTCTGGTCCAGCTTAATGTACAGATTTTATGTCTAGTCCATCTTAATGTACAAACCTTATGTCTGGTCCATCTTAATGTACAGACCTTGAGTCTGGTCCATCTTAATGTACAGATTTTATGTCTGGTCCATCTTAATGTATAGACCTTATGTCTGGTCCATCTCAATGTACAGAACTTATGTCTGGTCCATCTCAATGTACAAACCTTGAGTCTGGTCCATCTTAATGTACAGACCTTATGTCTGGTCCATCTTAATGTACAGACCTTGAGTCTGGTCCATCTTAATGAACAGACCTTATGTCTGGTCCATCTTAATGTACAGACCTTGAGTCTGGTCCATCTTAATGTACAGACCTTATGTCTGGTCCATCTTAATGTACAGACCTTGAGTCTGGTCCATCTTAATGAACAGACCTCATGTTTGGTTCATCTTAATGTACAGACCTCATGTCTGGTCCATCTTAATGTACAAACCTTGAGTCTGGTCCATCTTAATGTACAGACTTTATGTCTGGTCCATTTTAATTTACAAACCTCACGTCTGGTCCATCACAGTACACCGAACTACATATCTAATATTACAAACCAACAGAATGATTCTAACTGCTCAGCCTCTTATCAATGAATCCTCGAAAAGGGTACTGACCAGCAAGGATCCTTATAACACAAGTCCTTTGTTCGGCAATCAAGCTTGGGTTTTACCCTAAGTGGTCAGAATAATTGTTTTACACAAGTACTTACGTTCGGTGATTAACGCTCTGATTGGTGGGTTACTGTATTATTTAAAGCAAATCCATGATTCAAAACCCCTCCGATATCAAGAGTTTGGTTCAGTTGCTTATTATTACACCATAACTCAAGATCATCACAAGTTAAAAAGTTCGGGAATCAGCCCATCGTTAGTGGCCACCCAAAGAACAATACTTTGGATCCCGAGCAGGTCTACTTATGTCGAATTACAAATCTTAAGTGCCGAAGCCCATTTGCACACTACAGACATTAACACTTCAGGTAACACTTGAGCAAAACACAAAGATTGCAAACATTCAAAGAAAAGTGAAGACAAAAACTCTGAAAAGGAGATATTCTCATTAGAACAGGAGCTCGGTTACAAAAGAGGAACAGAGTTACAAAAGTTTTTAAACTAAAGGGCTTGCAGACCCGTCCTCCTCATCACCATCTTCATCCTCGTCATCATCGTCAATCCCCGACAAATCGATATCTGGGAATTTGGCGAGAAGCTTGGACTTGAAATTGTCATAACCAAGCTGTGCAATCTGATCACCCATCTTCTCCAGCTCGGTCTTCAGCCTGGCCTCGGTCTCAACCTTGGCCTCATCAACCTTCTGAGTGACGGATGCTTGAAGAGCACAGTTCTCTTCCTTCAGCTTGTTCAGCTCCTGAGTCCCGTTCAGACTGGAAAGAATCCCTCTCAGTCTTAATGGAATCCCTCTCGAACTCCATAAATGAGAGGGAATTCCTTACCTCCTTAAGCTCGTCCTTGGCTGCAGTGGCTTGAGATTGAGTCGTGCCGAGCTGCAGCTGGACTTCATCCAGCTCATCCTCCAGCCTCTCCAAGGCCTGCAGGTCCACTGTGGCCTTCATCATGGCGGCCAAGTTGTGCAAAGTCTGCAAGACAGAATGAGGGACAAATCAGAAGAATAGAGAGGGAGAAGGAAAATAAAACACCAAGGAAGAGAGGTCGGTCGTTACCTTCAAATAGGCGCTCATAGCGCCGACAACCGTCTTCTCAGTACCCTTCTTGGTACTGCAGGAAGGAGAGTCCTTTCGTGGGGCCTCCGCCTAGAAGTCTTCAATGGCCTGATGGACGGCCCTATATCCAGGCATCTGGTCCAGCCGAGCAGCCACCTTCGCCTTACCCCTCGGTTGAGATCTCTAGGCCGAGGAGGAGGCGAGCCTTAAGGCCACCACACCTTTCTAGGGGGCAGAAGAGGGCTCCCTAATCACCACACCCTTCTGGGGGGTAGAAGAGGGCTCCTTAATCACCACGCCCCTTTGGGGTGGCAAAGGAGAAGGAGAAGCAGAGGAAGCAGCCCCTTTCTTGGGAGGCGCAGAAGTAGAAGGGTCGGTGGTGGTCGTCCTCTTCTTCTTCGACGAGGACGCAGCAGGAGGGGGATGGCTCGCCACCCTCTTCTTCTTTGCTGAGCCCCATTTGCCAGCAACAGACTAAAGAACTTCGTCAACAACGTTCTTGTCCTTTGGAGGCATCGTGACGCCCGAATGAAGGATAGCTTGGTAGTCTCTGTTCGAGGTCTGCAGGAGCCTCTTGTATTGCTCTTTGAGGACAGGACTGAAGGAAGGCCTCCTCTTAATATTCTTATCTGCACAAAGAAGATTAGAACAACAGTTAGTAAAAAACACAGAGGTAATAGCAGAGCAAAGATTACAAAAGAAAAGGGGGTCTCACCCATAAACCCCGTGCTCCTAGGGAACGTAGAGATCTGGTCCTTAGGGTCGGTCACCTACCACTTTCCATTAACAAAGAAATACCGATCTTTCCAAAATTTGTTGGATGACAGTACGTAAGACAGAGGTCGAAAACCCTAGTCAAACGACAAATAGTAAAGGCCCTCCGACTTTAGGTACTTAAGATCCATTTTACTACGGATCAAGTCTAAGGATACCTCGACACCGTTCAGACGACCCAAAACCATAAACCCTAGCACGTGTCTCCAACTATTCAAAAGCAGGTCGGCTGGGCAGAGGTTAAACCAGCAAAAGAATTCCCTAAGCAATCTAGGGAGAGGTAGGCGTAACCCCATCTCAAACCAGGTGGTGTAGACACATATCTCACCTTCCCTAACATCCCAAGGGCAATCTATGTCGTCAGGAGCCCTAAGGATAATATTCGAAGGGAAATCATATCTCTCCCTTATGTTATCCAACCACGAAGAGGCTACAGTACTCTCTTTCTTTTCCCCTTGAGAAGATCGACCGGAGACCTCACCTTTTCTATCCCTAGATTCAGAAAAAGCATCTACGATCCTAACCTAGGGACCAGAACGGGTGTCTTCCGACCCAGTCCCTAAGGAACAACTACCCCTAACAAGGGTTTGTGACAAGGAGTAAGCCTCTGGAAGGCTCCCTAACCCATCACCAACACCAGAAGATGCAGTAGAGGTCGACATTCCAAAATATCCAAAAAGAAGAGGAAAGATAGTGAAAAAATGAACAAAAAGACCAAAACCGAACCTGAATAGGGTCAAAAGCTTTGGACGAACAGTATTCCTCACAGTTTAGCTTGCTGGATCAACAATGACAGAATGTATTATCTCTTCAAAACATAAAAGGCAGTAAAAGAATCGTACAAAGCTTTTTCTCTTTTTTTTATATGCATTCGGAAAGTAATGTCTACCAAGGCGAACTGTCGCCACGGTGACGCAGCAATGATGACTTGAGAAACCCAAGAATCGGCTGCGCAATAAATGATATACCAACGGCCGTCTAGAAAAACGAGAAGACAGAACGCATGACTTTTCGGGGACTCATAAAACCTTAGTTATGCCCCGAGCTCAAACTAAGGCTTAGGGGGGGAGTAACTGATATACCACAATGCGACACACCAACCACTACTTGACACGTGTAACTACAGGTTAGCTTATGCTTAATCATTCAGCTCATGCTCGGTCATTCATCTCGTGCTCAGTCATTCAGCTCATGCTCGGTCGTATAACTCATGCTCGGCCACATAGCTGATGCTTGGTCGTATAGCTCATCCTCGGTCTGTTAAGGGCAAGACCCCTAGAGACCGAGCTCATATCATCAGAGCAGGTCTGCTCTTCTGCAAAGCTAACATATATAAGCACAAGCCTTCAGTACAATACATCGATGATCAGACCTTATCACTACCTCAATATACACCGAGCAGGAAATAAGGAAACAATCTCCAACAAGGAAACTGCCACACTCTGTTGCCATATTCAACAAAGTAACTGATATCTCCAATAAGCCAATCCCTATATTCATGGCTCCAAATCCTAATCAACTTGGGAAAGGCACTGCCTATAAATTAAACCCTAAAGGTACGCTTTATTTTCATGCTCATTATTTTAGCTTTCATTACAGTCTTTCAATTCAGTTTATTGACTTAAGCATCGGAGCGGCTACCGCCGGAGCCAACCCGATAGTCCTCTGATCTTCTGTTTTGAGTGTTTCACAGGAAGTCGAGCTTGGATCTTACGTGAGCCAAAAAGTGCAGCATCAATTATGATATAGCTCCACATGATGCTTAGCACAAAAAAGTACTTCATTAAATCGAATTCATAGTAGTTTTACCACTCCATTTCCTATTTGTATTTTGTTTAGAAAAAGAAAAGAAAAAAAGAACATAACCCTTAAAAAAAAAAAGGAAAGAAATTTGTTCCCACCAGTTGACAGGTCCTCTAGACTATAGCCACCCAAGTGTGTCAAAAAAAAAAAACAAATTTTAAATGATGCAATAAATTTTACTTAAATTCAAATAGTTAAAAGATTAGGCAGCTAAATGTTCTGGGCATTGAATTTATTTAATTTTAAAAAAATTAAGACATAATAGAGTTTTTTTCTAATAAAAAAATCAAGTTCCATCAGGTTAAGCGAATTAATTTATCTAGATTCGATTCCCTTGACGCAGTACGACTCACAAATATTCATCTAACAAAAACAAACTAGCTTCCCTGATTGACCCAACTTATCTATTAACGAAGATAGTCCATGAACTAAGGATAGGAACACCACTTGCTAATAGCTTAATATCGTACCAACGCCACCATGCCATCATAATCTCCGATCTAGCTTGATCCTTTTCTTCTTCCATGTAACTCAACCGCTTGATCTCATCGGATTCTCACTTTAATATTGCTTCGACATGCACAAAACATCTAGCTTAATATATAAGGATATGAAAAATGTTTTGTGTACATGCTCTATTTATATTTTAATGTGATATATTTAGATATCATAATTTCAAATATCATAATATATAATTTTTAAATTATTGTATTCTAACACGTTACATTAATAATATAAATAAAAAAAATACCTAACATTATTCATATGTAATCATATTACTGTCGTATAACTATATATATATATATATATATCTTTTTGTTTGTATGCATATGGAGCAATTAGATGACTAATGTAATCGAATTTTCATTGATATTCCATCATGAAGAAACTCTTGAAGGACTAAAAGTAAATAATGAATCTTACACACCTAAGATGGTGGAATAAATGTGGTAAAAAAAAAATTTCATCATCTATGTTTGTTTAGATTTTTAAAAATAAATTTTTAATTTCAAAATACGGAATATGTGTTTGATAAGTTATTAATTTTAATTTTTTATAATTTATATTATTATATTTAAATATATTTTTATGATTTTTAAAAATTTAATTATAAAATTTTTAAAAATATTTTTCAAAAAATTATATCTAAATTACTATCAAGCAGGGCTGATAGAAGTTTATGATTCTTATCTAACAATAGACATGGCAGCCGTACATGTTTTATATTGCCATCAATGACAGTCAACACAAATTAGGCTACAAACCAGTGCTCGCTGTCGAGTCATTTATATTAAGATGCAATTTATATATTTTATTAATTGTTGGTAACTACTAAATTTAATCCATTATTTCTACTATTATTAACTATATTTAAAGCAGCTAGAAGTGTCCAAAAATATTTCTTCTTCTTTTAATTATTTGACTAATCAGAAATATCGGAGATCGGAGATGAGATTAGTTTAATTCACCAATGAGTTGGAAAGTCTATGAGAATCGGATAACTTAAATCTCTGATTCAATCCATAGCTCAACTGTTTGGATAAGTGATGTGAGAAAAATTTGATATCTTAAAAATAAATATATTTATTTTAAAATTATTTATTTTTTAATAAATTATACTAGTTTTTCTTAAAATTTCTAACAATCACACTCATATTCTTTAAAATTTTTAAAATTATACAAACCTCTTTTACTTTAAAAACTACAATTACTCACCTCGAGTCAATTTTTTCTTTTCAAAATAACGAAATTATCTCTTTATGATTTTTGTTTTACATTTTTTAATTTTAACCAATTTTTTTTTAACTTTTTTTAAAGAATTTTATACTCCCTTTGTCTTATTTTAAGAGTCTTTTATTTCATTTTACAATGTCCCATTTTAAGAGTCTCATTTTGTACTTTAACTAATAAATTTTTAAAACTACCCTTCCAAACCTTTTTCACTCATATTCATATAATTTTGTAGTGCTGAAAATTTAAAATTGAATAAGGGTATAATAGAAAAATAAAATAATTTTAAAATAATATTCATAAAAAGTTAGATTCCCTAAATGGAGCTATAATTGTAGGACGGAGGGAGTACTTTATATAAAAATAAATTTAAGATAAATAATTTATTTTTATTTTATATAAAAATAAATTTAAGGTTTTAATCAATATTTATTTAAAAATAAAAAAAATAAAAAATCTATAATATTGTAAGACTCAACCCACCCCACAAATAACTCCAAGAGCCTTTTTAATATGAATAGTAGACAAATAATTCAATCCAACCTACAAATAAATGTTCACATGTTATAAGACTCAAAAATTACTCTAATACCAACTTTTAAATTTAAAATACTCTGATATCAATTTGTTGAATTCAAACCAAAACAAAGCACTCACATTAACAAGAGAGAAGCAAAACTATTGGTGGGATAAAAATATAATATTTTATTTGAACAAAGATTGAGCGACACAAATAATCACTCTTAACTTTCTTTTGTAAATTCAACACCCACATATAAATAATATATTATACTTTTAATCCTAATGCAACTAAGACTTAATTCCATTCAAATTAATAATATACTCTAACTAGGATATAAAATCACTGTGATACCAATTTGTTAAATTCAAACCAAAACAAAGCACTCACATTAACAAGAGAGAAGCAAAACTATTGGTGGGATAACAATATAATATTTTATTTGAACAAAGATTGAGTGACACAAAGAATCACTCACTCTTTTGTAAAATCAACACCCAAATATAAATTTATATTATACTTTTAATCCTAACACAACTAAAACTTAATCCCATTCAAATAATGGAAGTGAGACTTGAACTCATGATCTCTAATTTAGACAATGCATGAATAGTCAGTTAGCTAGTCTCACTTGGGATTAATGTATTTTATGTAATTATTTAATTTAGATACTAATAAAACTTTAAAATGTAAATTAATGACGAAGCAGTCATGGTAAATTCAAGTTACAGAAACATTGAAATGATGGTAGGCTTTCACTTGTTTTTGAAAAGATTTAATAAGATTATGAACGAGTTTGAGATCGCGTACATCTAATCAACTTGATGATGACAAGTTCTTTCTAAATAGAAGAGATTGATATAAGATAAACATTTTTTTTTTTATCAACAAAAAAATATAGACTTTATTGATGAACTTATCAAAAAATCACAACAAAAGCTACATCAATAAACATGGAAAGTGCAGAGGATATCATTTTTAATGAACTTTGTTCCAACTATGTTGCACCAAATCACCAACCAATCACGTACCAGCACTAACCCACAAGATACCAAAAAGTTTCAACACCACAACCAACACTTAAAACACCAAACTGAGAGGATGGCAAGATACCAACCTAACAGCCTCAATTGCCTATCAAAAAAGGGGGAAAAAAAACCTAAAATCCGGACCCTCCATTCTTTGTCTTCCGAACAATCAAAATTTATTTTAGAACTATATAATATCTTAAAAATAAAATAATTTATTTTAGAACTATATTAAAATTTTTAGTTTTTAAATTTGAATCTATATCAAATTGGTTATCTTTATTACTTTTTATTTAATATAAGAGTATTTATTTTATTAGAATTAATATACGAAATATATGAATTAGTAATTTTTTATTCAAATTAATAATATTTATTATACTGAGATTAGGATAAAAATAAGAGTTATGATTTTCTAGTCAACATAGTATTATTCTAACTCTATAAATATGATGTAATATGTTTTTATGATTATGTTTTTTTCTATCAATAAGAAATAATTAAGAATTTTAGAAAAAAAAAATTCTCTTATTGAGTGAGAAGTTTTCATGTTACTTGATTTCTAAAAAAATCGACATATTCGATTCTGCAACATTAATTTTTATATTGGAAGGACATGAACAATCCTTTTGTAAGATAACACTATAAAATTGGAGTTTCCAAATTGGCATTAATTGAGCTTAAAAACAATTTGCCAATACATCATACAAATAAGTGGACTCAATAGGAATAGGAATCTAATCACAAAGGAAAGTACTAAATACAACTAGTACTCTCATAACATAGCAAGAAAAATACTCAAATAGGATTAGGACTCTAATTTGTCTAGACATGGGGGGTTTATTTGATTATTGTATCCTTATCTAAGCTTTTCCTTGGTGTTTTGCGATGATGATGCATGATGTATGATATAAACTTTTTCATACAAATCATAATCTACAGAACACTTGCTAATTATACCATTATAAAAATATACTAAAAGATTCAGTATATCAACCAATAGAGGTCAGAGTGTCAGACATCCAATACTTAAAAATTCACCAATCCATCCCACCTCCCAAAAATGTATACATAAACAAATAGATTGATGATAGAACCGTAACCAATCCATTACAAAAATGTATGTTTACTGGACTAATTTGTCTGTATTGTATTCTCTGAATACACTCTCTTTTTATAGTTTATATTACTGAACCAAAGGTGAAAACAGGTTCCGTCTTCCTTTATTTTGAACAAACAAAATACAGTGGACTAGAATCATTTATTTGTGATACAACAATGAAAACCAGTAAACAAACACGTTTTTCTACCCATTTTCAAAAAAACTAAAACAAAAATAAAAAATCGAAACTGCTAACGTTATCAAATGAGTCCTAAATTATTATGTTTACAATTCTAATAAATTCAAATTTCAATGTAAAAAAGACATATAGAAGGTTTTCTTTCTGCATAGAAAGTGATATGGATATGTGCGAAGTTAGTGGTTTACAAAAATAATAAAAAATTATTACTAGTTCTATTAATTAATAATTTTCATATATCCAATTATTATTAATTTTGCATAATGCATGTGCAAAATCAAAAAATGAATAAAAGTATGTTTGGCTTAAAATTTCCAATGATCTACATTGCGGGTGTGTTAGAAGTAGATGAGCTCACATGCCAAACTTTTGATCCCTGAAATGTTTGTGAATTTTGGGATTGGGTGATGTTAAGAAGTGGGGAATCTCCATTCCCTTCAAGTTTTGTTACCTTTGCAATGATGATTTCAGCATAGTGTGACCAACAAGATGAATGGAATAAGCAATGAAGTACAATAAAATTTAAAATTAATTAGTCGAATGTCCCTCAAAATAAGTGTTTATAGACCAAGGTCCAAAGAAAAATAATTTAACCCTAAAATTTCTTGATTTTTTAAATTATATGGTCCCAAATCTAATAATGATACAATAATGATAAGGTGACATTATTATTTTATTTTTAATGGCAAAATTACCCCCACTAACCCTTTCAAGAATAACGCACACTTTTTTTCACTCTCGGAAGAACTAGAACCAGACTCGATCAATTTGATCACTACCACATTCTTAATTATCTAGACGATGATGGTTACCATCATTATTTTTACTCTTTGTCTTCTTGTTCATCATCTCTAGATGATGATGTCTTGATGATGGTAGTGATCATCATCCTTTTTACTCTGTCTCACTCTAGGACTTGATTAATTATTTTATTAGGAGTTTAAGGCTTGAGTTTTGTTGCTGCACTTTTTGACCCGTCAAGGTTCGACTCTTCCACTGTATGATGCCTGAGATGAAACAAGATCAGAAAGCCACCAGGGAAGGCTCCGGCGGTAGCCCCTCTGATGATTAAGTTAGAGAGAATAAAAAGTAACACTCAACGTAATAATTCCACTCCAGAGATCCCCTTTAACGTACCTCAAGGGTTTGATCTTATAGGCCCATTGTCTGTTAGAGTGGGTACGAGTTGGTGCTGCCAAGGCATGGATTCAATGCTATCAATCGATGGTAATCATGATCATCAGTCTTACTGTCACCACCTGCCTCGCTGACACTACCTGCTTCCCTATTTTTCAGTGTTACGTGCTCCGTTGACCATTACGCATTACCGTCTGTCTCGTTATTCTGAGGTTGGTAGGTCAATTTGATGACGACGAGATGTTAGGTAGTCCGAGGTGTTAATGAGGAGACTGGTACCGCGGCTCTGTAGATCCGACGTCAGGTCAGTACTAATAGCTATTTTAGGACCTGCACACACCAAAGCTAGACACGTGTCAGATTCTGATTAGTTAGCATATTTTTGGCGTATCAACTACTCCCCCCTGAGAGCCTTAGTTCTAAGAATGCGTACAGAACTAAGGCTAGGGTTCTCAAAGGGTCACGCGCACAGTCATAAATATGTCTTTCCGTATTTCGAGGGGACAAGAGCTACACTGATATAATTACTACGCGGGCTTGTCGTTTGGATAATCAAGGTCATTTAATTTCCAGCCGTCATTCAATTTTTTGAGACATTAAATGATGTCTCTTCCGTTTCTTCGAGGCATTAAATGGTACTTCTTATAAATGGTGGGGGTGACCATTTGAAATCTATTTACATCTTTCAAGTTTTCTCAAGATATTCACAAGCGATTTCCGGCGACCTTGTGCAATTTCCGGCAACCTTGTGCGATTTTTGGCAACCTCGTGTGACTTTTCTTCTCACTGGTAATTTCTAGCTTTTCATCTTTTTACCTTTCTCTTTCTTCACCTTTTTTGTTTCATATTCTCTCCCTTCACCGTTCTTCGGTCATGTCGAGTTCTGATACCTACTTCGAGAGTATAGAGATTAGGGTAGACACAGAGATGGGTAGTGATAGGGGTCCTTCTTCATCTTTTTCTTCTTCTTCTTCTTCTGAGTCGAGTCGAAGGTTTAGTGGTGGGGAGGCCGGCACGTCTGGCCCATCCTAGAGGGAAGAGGGGGAGAGTGCTATGACCAGGGGGTGTTAAAAGCCATTAGGAAACAATATAAGTTCCCAAAAAACATTTCATGTAGGGTCCCCAGGCCTTCATATCATCCCTTTGACATTGAGCGAGGGGAGATCTGTGCCTACCTTGAATGGTTCGAGATAGGCGTACGTTTTCCCCTCCATCCCCTTCTCGTAGAGTTCTTTACCTAGTTTAATGTCTGCCCTGCCAAGCTGAACATAAACATCTAGAGGCAACTTCTAGCCTTTATAGTTTTAGGTCATCGGAATAGGGTCCAGGTAGATCTGGACCTCGTTCGTAGTCAGATGGACATGAAGTTCCTCAGTTCTGAGGGGCTTTACTATTTATCCTTTGATTAGAGGTTCAGGCCTCTGACTTCGCTACCTTCTTCTAACAAAACATGGAAGAAGTGGTACTTCTTCGTCGGGGGAGGTTGGGAGCGTGTAGATTTTGAGGACCATCTGAGCTTTTTTCCTCGGTACACTAATCCAAAGGGTGAGTCCTCAAGTCTGAGTCTCTTTCCCTTCATTCTTTTTCTTGCTCTAATTATTTTATTTCTCATTGTTTTGTACTCTTTTTTACAGATAAAAAGAAGTGGAGAAGGCCAACCTTCACTCCTGAACTTCAAGAAAAGTACCAGAATTTGTTGCAGCCCCTCCTCCGACCTCACTACCAGATTTTATCGCCGGAGAATTTGATGGCAACAAATCTAACATAGAGCGAGGCTACCGAGATCAAGACGTCGTTGTTGTTCGGGTACGTCCCGAGTAGCAAGAAAAAAGCTAGGGGCCCCTCTTCTTTGGCAGTCGCCCCTCCTGCTTAGAAGAAGAGGAGGTTGGTATCCAGAGCTTCAAGCCCCGCTGTGGGCTCCCGACCTGTAGAAGGCTCTCGACTTGATCCTCAGTCTGCGGAAGGCTCCCAACCTGTTGAGGCCTTGCGACCATCCGAGACTCCGCGGCCTACAGAGGTGGGGGCCACCCGTGCTCATCAGGAGGGACCGAGCTCCGCCCCTCCCAATCTGGCCGACGCACCCACAGGGTCAGAGGCCATGAAGTTGGCGTTCAAGGTTGCTCTTCCTCCAAACTTCCAAGGCAAGAGCTCGTGGCAGATCATGACCGAACTCATGCTAGGTCACGCCAAGGTAAGATCTTTTTACTAAAAAGGTTCTCGTAGTTTATTTATCTATTTTAGTTATACTGACTCCTTTGTTCATTGTTCGCAAGCTATTCGGGCAATGGCCCTCCTTATGGATCGTTAAGATCAGTTTGAGAAGGTTAACAGCCTTCAGGCTGAGCTGAAGGTGACCCAATCCGATGCCACCGTTGCCCGCTCTGATGTGAAGGTAGCCCACTCCGAGCTTGCCGCTGCCCAAACTGAGCTAGAGGCGTCCAGAGCAGCCGAGCATTCCTTGAAGGCCAAATACAAAGCCCTAAAGAAGCAATACGTAGAGGCAAGGCAGGGAATGGACTCAATGCTTGACCAGAGGAACAAATATCATGCAAACCTGGATGAGTTGAAGAAGAAATTCAAGGCGGCGGAGACAGCAGAAGCTCGAAAAATAAAAGAGGCCCGGGCATCTACCAAGGCAGAGCTGATGGGGCTGGTCAACTCAATGGGGAGGGAGTTTGTGGATTCTGGCTACCTTCTCTACAGAAAGAAGATCCAGAAGCTGTATCCGGATCTGGATATTTCTGGTCTGGACGACGTAGAGGTAGACGAATCCTTGCCGAACTCCCCCGACCAGCCAGCCTAAGATGCAGTCATTGAAGACGTAGTGCCCATCTCATCCATTCCCCCAACCAATCCAAAATAGATTGTATTATTTCACTTTTTGTAATCTTCAGCCCTTTTGGGCTTCTATTAATGCAAGCAATCATTTTTATATTTTTCTATGTGGATTTGTAATATGTGTGATTCTTACTAACCCAATTATTCACATGCCAGACCTTGATTAATTGTCAGAAGTAAAACACTTGACAAATAATAAATAATTTTAACAAGGCTTCAGTCCTAATGATCAGCAACATCTCGGATCTGAAACCATTGCTCCTTAGCAAGGACTTAAGAATAGAACCCCGCACTATAACAATTTAATAAAATAAACCTTACAACCTAACAACTGATAAAGCTTCAGATCTAAGAAAGAAACTGAGGATCCAGAGGTGAAATACTTGCACTAAAACAAGTTAATGAAATAAACCTTATGACCTGATAACTGATAAATTTTCAGATCTAAGAAAAGAACTGAGGATCTAGAGGTGAGATACTTGCACTAAAACAAGTTAATGAAATAAACCCTATGACCTGATAACTGATAAAGCTTCAGATCTAAGAAAGGAACTGAGTAATGAATTGGGACCATGCCTACAACACTCTTGCTCGTAGGGGCCTTTTTAAATGGACCAGGTCTGGAGACCTATGCATTAAATGGAGGCCATGCCTACAACACTCTTGCTCGTAGGGGCCATTTAAATGAACCAGGTCCAGAGACTTGTGCATTGAATTGAGGCCATGCCCACAACACTCTTGCTCGTAGGGGCCATTTTACATGGACCAGTCTGGAGACCTGTGCATTGAATTGAGGCTATGCCTACAACACTCTTGCTCGTAAGGGCCATTTTACATGGACCAGGTCTGGGGACCTGTGTATTGAAAAAACATTTTCACAACGGAGGGAAGCTTTATTGATAATACTTTCTCAAGTGCTCAACATTCCAAGGCCTAGGAACTGGCTTTCTCGACATATCCTCCAACCAATAGGTTATAGACCTAACAATTTTAACAACTCTGTAGAACCCCTCCCAGTTCGGGGATAGCTTTCCCATGGCGGGATCCTTAGCATTAGGGAAGACCTTCCTCAAGACACAGTCGCCGAGCTGGAAAGCTACTGGTTCCACTTTCTAATTGAAACCCTTGGCCGCCCTTCGTCAATTTTCTTCAGCTCTGATCCCAGCCTGCTCTTTCTTTTCTTCCAACAAGTCGATATTTTCTGCCAGTTGCAGATCATTAGCCTCTTGGTTGAAGACTTCCATCCTCAACATGGGCATGCCGATCTCGATGGGAATGACTACCTTAGTACCATATGTAAGTGAGAACGGGTTCTCGACGGTTGCTGTCCTTCTAGTGGTTCGGTATGCCTAGAGCACTCTAGGAAGCTCTTCGACCTATCTTCCTTTGGCCTGTTCCAACCTCTTTTTGATGGCATCGAGGATTGTCCGGTTGGTGACTTCGGCTTTCTCGTTTGCCTGGGGGTGCCCCGGTGAGGAGAAGTGGTGGCTAATATGCAGGTCATCACAAAACTTCCTGAATACTTTCCCAGCGAATTGGGTGCCATTGTCCGAGATGATTGTGCGGGGTACACTGAACCTGCAGACAATATTTTTTCATGTAAAATTCTTTACCTCTGCCTTTGTGATGTGAGTCAAAGGTTTTGCTTCTGCCCATTTAGAGAAGTAGTCAATGGCGATGAGCAGATATCCTCTGTTCTGAGGGGCCTTCGGTAGGGGTCCTACAATATCCATCCCTTATTGAGCAAAAGGCCATGGACTACTGATGGGGGTTAACTCCAGGTGCGGCTGATGCTGATATAAGGTAAAATGTTGGCACTTATTGCACTTCCTCACGTATTCTTTAGCATGCTTGAGCATGCCGGGCCAGTAGTACCCATGAGTCAGAGCTCGGTAGGAGATGGTCTTGCCTCCGTTGTGATTCCTACATATCCCTTCGTGGATCTCAGCTAGGACGTATTTGGACTCCTCTAGGGATAAGCATCTCAGAAGTGGTTGGGTGTAAGATCTGTGATAGAGTTTATCGTTCAGAATAAGGCATCGTGCTGCTCTAATCCGTATACCCCGAGCCCAATTTTTATCTTCAGGAAGTTTCCCTTCTTTCAAATACCGGAAGATAGAAGTCCTCTAGTCCTGAAGATGTTCCGAGAAGTGGATGGGCTGGACCTCTTGGATACTTGGCCCGTCTTGGCAAAATATATTGATTTTTGAATCTCCGTAAGGCTTGAGGTGAGAGGCCATGTTTGCTAGGGCATTCTGTCCTCGCTCAATTTTTTGGATATTGAAGTTGGAAAATGATTTCTTCAGGGAGCTCACCAATTCCGCATATCTGATCATTCTATCATCTTTGGCTGTAAATTTGCCCAAGACTTGGCCTACTACTAGCTGTGAATCAGAGAATGCTTCAAGGTTGTGAGCCTCACACTCTAGGGCCAGCCTCATCCCCTGATCAGCGCTTCATATTCAATTTTGTTGTTTGAAGCTCTAAAACTTAGGGTAATTGCCTTCTCTATTGTGACTCTGTTGAAAGATGTGAGTAGGATACCGACTCCGAAACCCTTGTCAGTGGAGGAGCCATTGACGTGGAGCCTCCACGCTGCTGCACGTACGTTTGCTCCAATGTTGCCTTCCAAAGCTAGAGTGAATTCTGCAACAAAGTCCGCCAGAGCTTGGGCTTTAATGGCAGTCCTAGGTACGTATGATATATCAAATTCTCCCAACTCTACGGACCACTTCACTAGACGTCCTGAGGTATCTGGCTTGTACAGGACTGCTTTCAGAGGGTAGGATGTTGGAATTATAATCGAGTGCGCTTGAAAGTAAGGTCGAAGCTTCCGAGCATATATTACCAAGGCAAATGCCAACTTTTCAACCTCGGGATATCTTTTTTCAGAGCCAAGAAGTGCCTTGTTGACATAGAATATGGGCTTCTGAATTTCCTTTTCTTCTCAGATAAGCATAGAGCTTACTGCGTTCCTTGATACCACGAGGTATAGGAAGAGTTTTTCCCTCTACACTAGTTTGGATAGTAGCTCTAGGGATGCCATATATTGCTTGAGTTCTCGAAAGGCTTTGTCGCAGTCAGGGGTCCATTCGAGGGCCTTATTCCCCCTCAGAGCTTTGAAAAATGGGAGGCATCGATCGGTGGATTTAGAGATGAATCTGTTTAGAGCTGCAATCTTGCAATTTAGTGCTTGGATATCCTTTCTGGACCTCGGTGGCTCCAGTTTTGTCAATGATTTGATTTGCAAGGGGTCTGTCTCTGTACCTCATTGTGAGATCAAGAAGCCGAGAAACTTCCCCTTGCTCACCCTGAAGGTGCATTTTAAAGGATTCAACTTCATTTTGTGCTGCTTCAATATATCGAAGGTCTGCCTCAAGTGCTAAATGTGATCATTCTTTTTCTAGATTTTGACCAACATATCATCCATATAGACCTCTATTGTGGGACCGATCAAAGATTTGAATATTTTGTTCACCAACCGCTGGTATGTGGCTCCGACATTTTTCAGTAGAGACCTCATTCAGAGATCAAGGACGTCTTCTCTTGGTCTAGGGGATACATTTGGATCTGGTTGTATTCAGAGTACGCATCCATGAAGCTCATCAGCTCATGACCCGCAGTCGCGTCAACCAACTAATCGATTCTTGAGAGGGGGAAGCTGTCCTTGGGGCATGCTTTGTTAAGATCGGTGTAATCGACATAGACTCACCATTTACTGTTCTTTTTCTTAACAAGGACGGTATTGGAGAGCCATTCCGGGTAGAACACTTTCCTAATCATTTTTGCATCCAACAGCCTCTGGACTTCGTTGTTGATTATCTTGTGCCTTTCGAGAGCAAAAGTTCTTCATTTCTGCCTGACCGGGGGATGGCTTGGATCGGTCATCCATTTGTGAGAGATGAGAGCCGGGTCAATTCCCTCCATGTCTTGGGTTTCCCAAGCGAAGACTAACGAATTACCCTTTAAGAACTCAATCATCTTTTGCTGCTCTGGCTAGGATAGATCTGCACCGATTTGTAGATAGCGTTCCCCTCCTTCAGAATTCACCAGTACTTTGATGGGCTCGTGGACTGACATCGCCACGCTATCCCTTCCCTTGGGGCTCAGTGACTCGTCAATCTCGGTAGGGCATTCTGCAGTTCTGCCTGATTTGAAAGACCCAGTGGTTTTGGCCTCCTGAGGCATCTGTAACTGCTATTTCTGAGCCTTTTCCTTCAGCGCTACGATGTGGCACTCCCGAGATGATGACTAGGAGCCTCTGATGGTGCAGATCTTCTCGTTCTGAACGTATTTTAGGCACTGATGAAGGGTGGAGGTGACTGCCCCAATTTAGTGGAGCCACGGCCTTCCGATGATGATATTGTATGGAGACCAGGAGTCCACGACCATATACTCTGAGATCAGGGTCTTTTGATCCTCCCCTTCTCCCACAGTAGTCAGTATATCCATGCTTCTTATGGGCAAGCTCAGACTTCCATCGAACCCTGCCATTACTGTAGTGGTGGCCTTCAAGTCGGTGATGTTGAGTTTCATGTGTCTGAAGGGCTCATAAAATAGTATGTTGGCAGAGCTGCAAGTGTCTACCATCACTCTCTTGATGTCGAAGTTCGCCACCTTGAGAGAGATGACGAGGGCATCACTGTGAGGACAGTGTACGCCAACGAGGTCCCGCTTTGAGAACTGGATGTCTGGCAAGGGCTTCGGCCTCTTCTCGATAGTAGAAATCTAGAGGACACCCAATCTTGTCTTCACTTCCCGAACATACCGTTTCCTTGCTCGATTGGACAATCCTGTTAATGAGCTATCGGCATAAAAGAAAAAGATTACTTGATTATTTTGGTGGGGCTGCTTATTCCGAGCTTCCCCCTGTTCGGGCCTTTAACCCGATCTCTGCTATGGGGGCTTACGATCTTGCCCCTATTGTAGGGGCCTCTGTTGTTAGGGTCTGTTATTCCGAGGGTTCGACCCTCCATCCTGCTGAACAAACTCCCCCAGCCTTCCCTTGCGGATCAATTGCTCGACATCTTGTTTAAGGTCTCTGCATGCTTTGGTGGTGTGTCCGTGATCCCGGTGGAAATCACAGTACTTGCTCCTATCTCAGGAGCCCGGATGGCCATGCAGAGGTTCTGGGCTCTTTAGGTTTTCACACGCCCGAACCTGATGGTAGACGTGAGTGAGAGAGGCATTTAGAGGTGTAAGTACCTCGAAACCTCCAGCATTGAAACCGTTTCGAGCTTTGGGTGCAGCTTGCCTCTCTGGGCTCCTTCACCTTTTCTGGGAGTTGTTCAGAGTCCGTTTCTGTGTGTTCTCAACCTTCTGAGCTTGTTCCTTGGCCTTGCGGAACGACGCCCCCGTGTCCTCCAAATTTATATACTTTCATGCCCAATCCATGAGCGACGCCATGATGGTAGGAGGATTTTTTATCAATGTATCATGGAAACGTCTAGGACCTAGTCCTGCGTGGAAGGCCACTGCTAAGAAGTTCGGAGTACAGTCAGTGACCTCCGTAAGTTCGGAGTTGAATCGGGCGATGTACTCCCGAAGTGACTCCTCCTTTTGCTGCCTTATCGAAAGGAGGAACTCTGGTCCTTTTCTGAGTCTCTTGCTGGTCAAAAATCGATCCAGGAATCGTTTGCTGAGCTCATAGAAGTTAGGGATTGACTCATATGGGAGACTATGAAACCACCTTAAAGCAGCTCCTTTGAGGCTGGTCACTAACATGCGACACAAGAAAGCGTCGGTGGCCCCGTACAGAGCCATCGTGTGTTGATAGTGTGAGAGATGGTCTCTTGGGTCTTCTGACACATCGTAAAGGTAAACTTCGGGACGATGAACTTCTGGGGATGTTCCTCCGCCACTATGGCCGAGGTGAATGAAGTGGTGAATCTGTCAAGCTTTGCTATCTCATCTTGCCTAGAGGGGAGGTCTCCTTCCCTGGCTGGGGCTGCTGGTCCGACTGAGTCCGCCACTTCTTCCGCCCTTGAAGGTACTCTAGATGAGGCTGAATAAAGCTGCCTTGGCATGACAACCTCAGGCCCCGTGTACAGGGGATGCTCATGGGCGGGAACACTGTGATCCGGTTATCTCTAGAAAGGGACTGATGCTTGCTGTGACTGGATATCTGACAGCATCGGGTTGGCTCCCGAATTCGCGAGGTTGAAGATCCTCGTTCTGCTATGATGATGAATAGCAGGATGAGAGTTCTGTATTCCTCCTTCGAGGACGTTCGGCGGACGAGGACCACTCCTAGCGTGAATGATGTTCCGGTGATAAGACGGAGGTGCAATGGGACCCTCCTCTTTGAGATGCCTTTCGCTGGTGGTGGGAAGGAATGGGTTTCCCCTTTCAAGGACACCTAATGGAGGGTAAACAAGGTGACCCGGCAGGTTTTGGGTCAGAGAAGCCAGAACCTGGGATATGGCCAAGAGTTGCTCATGCATCTGATTAGATTGTTACTGGATCTGGTCGGACTGTCGTTGGATCCGGTCAAGCTGTTGCTGAACAGGATCAGAGGTTTCCCCTTCCTCGTCCTCGATCAAAGGTTGGTTTTGAGAAACTATTTTTGAACGAAGATGTGGAGCCATGACGAAGGAATTGATTTTGAGGTAACGGATTTAGCAAGAATGACTGTCGTTCCTACAGACGACGCCAAGCTGTTGCTGTACTTTTTGACCTGTCAAGGCTCGGCTCTTCCACTATATGATGCTTGAATGAAATAGGATCAGAAAGCCACCGGGGAAGGCTCCGACAGTAGCCCCTCCGATGATTAAGTTAGAGAGAATAAAAAGTGACACTCAAAGTAATAATTTCACTCCAGAGATCCCCTTTAACGTACCTCAAGGGTTTGATCTTATAGGCCCACTGTCTGCTAGAGTGGGTAGGAGTTGGTGCTGCTAAGGCATGGATTCACTGTTATCAGACGATGGTAATCATGATCATCAGTTTTACTGTCACCACCTGCCTCGCTGACACTACCTGATTCCCTATTTTTCAGTGCTACCTACTCTATTGACCATTACGCATTGTCGTCTGTCTCGTTATTCCGAGGTTGGTAAGGCAATTTGATGACGGCGAGATGTTAGGTAGTCCAAGGTGTTAATGAGGAGACTGGTACCGCGGCTCTATAGATCCGACGTCAGGTTGATACCAATAGCTATTTTAGGACCTGCACACAACAAAGCTAGACACATGTCAGATTCTGATTAGTTAGCATATTTTTGGCGTATCAAGTTTTTTCATCAATGTCAATATTCTGAAATTGAGCAAAGAGAACTAACTGGGTTGGGAAAGATCCTACTTCTTGTTCATGAAAACCATCGGCATAACTACTCGTCTTTCTCTTTCTTTTTCATTTTCCTACTATTTTTTATATTTCTTTTTAAATTAAAATTGTTTTATCCTTTTTTCTTTTACAATCTATTCACATTTATTTTTTTATATGGACCACTATAGAATGGAGGAGAAAATAAAAACTAGAATTAATTTATTTATTTATTTTGAAACTGATTTTGTGATTAAAAAATTACTAAAACAATGCAGATTTGGAGAACCCATTTAGGGAGTATTGCTACTTTCAATGTTTTAACTATACTCAAAACTGAATATTTGTTATGGTCCTGTGATGTAATAACATTTATCAGTTCAGCACTATTGGAAATTGTTCCACTGATAGTAGAAATTGAAGCATTTTCTCTATCCAAAGACAGAGAATTTTCGACAAAATTTTTGACAGAGAAAAAAACACGAGTTTTTGACAAAATTTTTAATTCAAATTTTTTGTCTTTATCAATGTTAAAGTATTACTGCTTTCCTAAAGAATAAAAATTGTTTGATGCATTGTTAAAAATATGTGTAATATTTGTTTTTGAAGAAATTTCTTAAATTTTATTGTCTCAAGACAGAGACATTTCTATGTCCATGTTTAATGGATAGAAAATTTTTGACAAAAATTCTTTGTTGAAAAAAGACTATTTTTTTTACCAAATTTCCTATACAATATAGATCTTGTTTGATAAATCTCAATTTTTAGAATCCAAATATATAATTTTTATTAAAAATAGATTTAGATATTTAAATTTATTTAGTTTTGAAATTATTACAAAAAAAGGTGATGATGTGGCACAAGGGAGTGTCAAGGGCGTTGTTATGGTTGGAGTTCTGTTTTTTTTTTTTTTTTAACACTAGAGGGGTATTTTTGTCAACAGAAAATTGTGGGACTTTTTGGGTTAACAATTTTTGGATTGTATCTTGTGCTAATTATACACTTTATGAGGCACCAATTATTGAATCTCTCTTAAATTTATTACCTTTTATCACTATAAAAAAATAACTTTTTAGTGATGCACTTATTAACGATTATTTATGATGCTTCAAGTAGAATAAAGTTGTTAAAAATAACTTAATTGTTACACTTTAAGTAGGACATCGCTAATAATTGTCTATTGGTGATGAATTGGTGTGTGTTGCAAATAGTGGTAGCAAAAATTGGATTCTCGTACGTTCATCACAACAGTAATGGTTTTAGCAATGGTGAGGTGGTGTTTTTTTCTATATAGAAAGTGGTATAGATGTGTGTGAAGTTAGTATTCTACAAAAGTAATAGTAAATTAATACTTAGTTCTTATTAATTAATAATTTTCGTATCTCCTATGATTATTAATTTTGTATAGTGCATGTGAAAAATCAAGAAATTAATCAAGATATGTTTGGCTTAAAAATATCAACGATCAAGATTACGGGAATGCCAAAGCTAATGTAAGCTGTAAAACTTTTGAAAAATCAAGAAATTAATCAAGACATGTTTGGCTTAAAAATATCAATGATCAAGATTACAGGCATGCCAAAGCAAACGAAAGTTGTCAAACTTTTGATCCCTAAAATGTATGTGAATGCGTTGGATCAGGTGATGTTGAGAAGAAGGGAATCACCCTTCCCTTCAAGTTTTGTTGCCACTACAATGACAACTCTAGCATAAGGTGACCAAGATGAACAAAATATGCAATCAAGTACAATAAAATATATTACTCTATATTAAATAAGTAGTTTTTTTTTTTTTTTTTTTTTTGCGTACAACTATGGACATAATTACAAAAGATTGTAACTACTAGTTAGTAGTATGCTGGTGGGGAGTACAGAGAATAGAAGAAGTGTAGAGGAAACTATGGCTATGTATACTCTTAAGTTATGCTACGCTAGGCTAGACTAGGCTAGTCTAATGCTAGGCTAAGTGCTAGACTAATAGGTTGAATGACGCGGGTTCTCTGCATATGATTACAACTGGTATTGATATGAGGCATCATATTTAGTTATGTCCATGTACAACACGTTATCCATTTGGTCATTCATGTTCCACATTCAATGGAACCAAGCTATGTTGGATTACCATAATGCCACAAACTTATCATGGTCCCTATAGGTTCCCTAGTTAATGGGCTTTTGTTATGCTACGTCGAAACTGCAGTCCTTTATCCCACATTCTCTTAATCGAATGTTTTTTTTTAAGGATAGATAAAGCTTCTCACTCCACTGACACATGTTCCACATTCACAAACTTGGGTGTGCTAGACACAATATAGAAAAACCTCTAGTGTTGATACTATTCTGGTTAGTTCCTGCACTTGGAGTTTCATTCTCACCATTGAGCTTCTTGGTCGTCCATGACTTTAAAACTTGTACAAAGCTCCAATTACTATAACCTATGGACATCTTACCTAAGTTTGGGTGTTTGTCCAAGTATAAACTTTCACGGTTGTCCCACAATTGTGTCATTTCACATGGCCTGAAATATGAACATATCTTTCCGGACTTGCTTAAACACGTTGATATTAATTGAAGTATAAAATATATGGTTTTAAGTAATGGCAATTCGGGCTTGGGTACTCGACGGTACTACTTAGGCCGGTCCCGATTTAAATTCGAGCTCAAAAATTTGGTCTCGGGCCAAACTCGAGTATCATATATTTTTGTCCAAATCTGTAACTTCTTGGGTCAAGCTCAAGTTTATTAGCCCGACTTGCACCCCTAATAAAAAGTACATTCCTCGACGTCCCTCCCCAAGCAAGTCCCGATTTAAATTCGGGCTAAAAAATTTGGTCTTGGACCAAACTCGGGTATCAAGTATTTTTATTCAAACTCGTAATTTCTCGGGTCGGGTCTAGGTTTACTTGCTTGACTTGTACCCCTAGTAAGAAGTAAAGGAGGAGAGAAAATGTGACTGACTAAAGTGATAGGTGACAAAATTAATTGGCCCAAGACATCATGTGAGATTTAACAGCTTGGTACCTTCCGCACACGCAAAGATAAAAAAACTTTCAATAAAAATAAATTTAAAAATGTCGATTAAATAATAAAATAAATATTATATATTTAAAATATTAACAATTGATATAAATTAAAATATAAAATATAAAATATTTAATTTTAAATAGTAATAATTCGAGATTGGGTACTGAATTTCAGTCACGAGTTTATCTGATAACTTACACTCTTAGTAAAAAGTAAAAAGAGGACAGAGAATTTGACAAACTAAAGTGATAAGTGACAAAAACAGCATGGTACCTTCAGCGCACGCAAACGTCTCCTCCGCAAGGTCGCCAGCAGATGTTCCTAAAAGAAAAAAAAAATTAAAAAAATGCTTGAGTTTGAAGGCTCTGAGTTTCTAGGAATTTTATAATTAGAATAATGTTTTATAGCCAAATAAATTTACCTCTGTAAGTTCATTTCAACTGATGTAGTATAATTTAACTTGTTATGAGAATAAAATAAAGTTTAAATAAAAAAAATTTATAATCAATTAAATTACACTACATCTAATGAATGAATTTACATAAGTTAACTTATTTGGATCATCACACATTACTCTTTACCCACATACATTTATGCCACTTTTTTATACGTTCGACGGAATTGTAAAGTATTTATTAGAATATGTATCACTTAACAATATTTTATAAGATGTACCTTAAAAGAAATTTTTGTATGTATAAAATTATTCTGGAACTCTTAAAAGTCTAAAAAAAAAAATTGACACTAATATGATGACCATGTGGCAGGGGCTTATTCACTTCTCATTCAAATTAGGTTAAGTTTATCATTTTTTGCAATTAATTTTTTAATTCATTATTTTAATTACAATTTGAAGTTGGGAATCTACCTTCACTGTAATTTTAACTATATTATTTACTAGACGCATAGTGTCACTATTTTATTTTTTGTTTTCTTTTTGTCTTTATTTTAAGTCAATGAACCTTGTTGTATAATCCGTTCCCAATTGTTCATTACATCTGCAAGTTTTGCTTACCTTTATTGGTCTTCTCGCCTCCAGCCTAAAAAGTTGTCTTTGGATGCTCAGACCACTCTTCGGGTTTCATCTACAGAAAATCTTACTACAAAGCTCTACTAGGAAGGGTAGTAAGTTGCCATGTGTTTTTCTTCTCAATTGCATGACTCTCATCATCCATAGCTTTAATCCAATGATCATCACAAGAGACTTCTTCAAAAGTCACTAGATCACAATTAGCAAATAAAGCAAAATTCACCAAATCTTTATTAGTTGGCTCATTATCACTACCAATAACATAATCTTGTAAGCGAGCAGGCAAGTGGTGTTGGCGTTGAGGATGCCTAAAGGACTCTACATGAGGAGGTGACACATCTGAAGATGGACTATCACTAATCTGAGGCTCACTCTGTATTTCAATCTGCAAATCTGCATTATTAAAAGTTAAAGTTGGCTGGATTTGATCATTCAGAGACTAATCCAAAACTCTTTGCTCATCAAAAGTCACATCATGACTGATAATCACCTTCTCTGTTATTAAATTATACAACTTATAGGCCTTTGACAATTGACTATAGCCAATGAAAATACATTTTTCACCTCTATCATCAAGTTTCTTTCTAAGATGATCTAGTACATGAGCATATGCAATGCATCCAAACACCCTTAGGTGTTTAATGACAGGCTTCTGTCCACTCAAAGCTTCCTGTGGGGTTTTGTTAGAAAAATTTCTAGTAGGGCACATATTCAAAACATAAATAACACAAGCAACTGTTTCAGCTCAAAATCTTTTAAGCAAATTTTTAAATTTCAACATGCATCTAACCATATCCATAACAGTTCTATTCTTTCTTTCTGCCACTTCATTTTGCCGTGGAGTATATTTAGCAGTCAACTGATGCCTAATACCATGTTTCTCCAAAAAATCATCACAAACAAGATACTTTGTACCCCTATTAGTTCTCAAATTTTTAATTTGAAATCCACTTCGCTTTTCAACATAGGCCTTGAATTTTTTAAAAGTATCACAAGTATCAAATTTATGTTGTAAAAAATAAACCCATGCTTTTCTGCTAAAATCATCAATGAATGTAATAAAGTACCTACTGCCACTATTAGAAAGTATCTCCACTGAGCACAAATCTGAGTGTATTAACTCCAAAGGCCTCTTGGCTCTCTATGAATTTCCTATAGGAAAAACATCTCTATGTTTCTTTCCCATAACATAAGTTTCACAAACTCTATTTGGGTTATCAATAGCAGGCAAACCAGAAACCCAATGTTTTCTAGCAAGGAAATTAAGGCTGCCAAAATTTACATGCCCAAAACGCATATCCCATAACCAACTATCATCATCAATCATAGAACTAAAACAAATAAATTCTCACATTTAATACTCAATGGAAATAAACGATTTGGAGTCATGTTTACCTTTGCTATTAGCCTCATACGATCATCATTGATTGTGCAAACTTCATAGTGGATTCACATATCATAACCTCTCTCTAAAAATTACCCCATACTCAACAAATTTTTTTACAGACCTAGTACATAAAACACATCTGAAATATACTTGTGAGACCCATTCTTCAAACTAATTGCTATTCTGCCTTTACCCATCACAGGTATCTTTGAATTATTTCCAAACTTTACCTCTAATTGAACGGACTCATCCAAATCAAAAAACATGTATTTCTTACCACACATGTAATTACTACAGCTAGTATTTAAATATCACTTGGTACCATCATCATTATCCATAACACTACAAGCCAGCAACACAGTCTCTATTTCATTATTATCACTAGGATTATTTTCAACAACATTAACTTGATGATCTCTATTATTCGGCCTTCTACATTTGTAATCAGACTTTTTATGCCCAAACTTGCCACAATTAAAACATTGAATATTGGATTTATGAGATTGTAGATTAAAATTGTTACCGTCCCCTCTTCCTTAGACTGGTCTGTGCTGCCAATTATTATTCTGCCACTGATTATTATTCTGCCACTAATTGCCTTTGCCTCTTCTTCCATCCGATCTGTTTTGCCCATTATTGCCTCTGCCTCCTCTATTATTGTGATTCTGCCATTTATTCTGGTAGCCTTGAAAACGTTGATTAGATTCTGCATTATTCTGAGACTTGCCCTTTTCATTCTTAAAATTTAATTTAGCTTGCAAAGCTTCCTCAACTGATTTTTTTGATCTCTCATTCAAGCGTTGTTCATGAATGGTCAACGAACCCTGTAATTCATCCACTGTCATGGACTCCAAGTTAGCAGACTCTTCAATAGTAGTCACTTTATATTCAAACTGCAGTGTCAAGCTTCGAATAATTTTTTCAACTATTTGACGGTCTTCTATTTGTTCAACATTAATCCTCATCTCATTAACAATTGCCGCGGTCCGCGAAAAATAATCAGAAATAGTTTCTGATTTTTTTATCTGCAACAACTCAAAATCTCTATACAATTTTTGTAATCTAGCCTTTTTCACCTTATCAACACCAACATGTATTTTTTTAAGAATATCCCATGCTTGTTTCATAGACTGAACATGGACAATTTTACTAAGAACAGAAATATCTAATACTTGATGAATGCAATTTAAAGTTTTGAAGTGTACTCGTCTTGTTTGCTCATCAACATCTTCTGCAAGCTCTTCCTCAATAAACTTTATCGTCAAACCACTTGAATTAAAAAAGGTCATCATCGCACTCTCCCAAATATGAAACGAAGATTTTTCATCAAATTTGTAAACCGTATATATAAGTGAAGACATTTTCATGAACTAAGAAATTAGGCTCTCATGCCAATTATTGAATCTATAAATTTTTTTATAGATCCGAACCAAACAAAGCAAGAATATTGTTTGATTAAATCATAGCAACCTTAGAGTATAGAAAAAAAATATTATTTTATTAAAAAGGAACTCAATCAAGTATCAAGCTTTTTTTAACATGGCATGGTAGAACTTTGGAACCCAATACACACCCGCACACCGGCTCACAGTGCCCACACACACACACACACACACACACACATATAGAGAGAGAGACAGATTATATAAAATCTAATCATAATACAATTAGAACTTCTTATTTTATTCAAACTAATAATACTATTTCTACTAGGATAGAGACTCCTAATCCTATTAGGATAAAACATATCAAATCCTACTAATACAAAGACTCAACATTAAGAATCTTATTAAAACTATACTAATTTGGTTTAATTGACTCACAGTTTCTAATGACTAGATCACCGTAAAAGAAGAAAAAAAAAACCACCATAACGCATTGTCATGATTATAACGTGACTATATATATATATATACACACACACACATATATACACTGTCATTTTGTACTATCAGGCATAGTAATGTTTTGCTTGCAGCTGCATATGTAAATGTAACACCATGAAAAGTCATGAATTTTTTTGTTGGTTTCTTTCAATTGTTTTTTATTATATCTGTCATCCCTTCAATTCCATTTTTTAGCTTTGGGTCACATGTATCATGATTTCCTTTTCTCTGAATCTTCCTCTAGCTTGAGTCATGGCTTCTTTATTTCCACACGGCACTGTTGCCATCAGCCATGGGTCGGCAGCTTGAGACTACCATAGTTGGCATGCACATAGCCTGGTCTCATTCACATGATATGGGACCATATTTTCTGCCTAATCTTTGAAGGCTGCAGCGGCGGAAATCATTAATGAATGGCAAGGAGTTCCGACTTCTAAGGATCAAGAGAATAGCAAAAATGCAAGGAGACTTTGGTTGTTGGGCGTGTCATAAAAAATCTCAATCTGTATTCTCATTTGTATCTGTAATGTATTGTGTCATTTCATCATAATTTTGGAAATAAATGGAGATTAGAATTCAGTTTTTTTGTTTTTTGTTTTTCTATGAAATGTAACATAGTAAGAAAATGTGATGGAAAATCAAACATGTGAAATTCTTGATAATAAAAAAATAAGAGGCTCCCGATCTAAAATGAGAGAAACTCTCAAATTTTGAAAATAAAGATAGCTTTATATCAAATTTATAAATTAAGAATACCACTAATCTTAATAGGAATTTATTTTCTTTATGCTAGACCTATTACAATTAAAAAATTAGAAAATTTCGAAAAAAAAAAAATCGAAGATAATAAAAATTTGAGTTTTTAGAAAATTAGAATGCCGAAAAACTCTTTTGATCCTAACAAAGTGATGAGTATTGTTCGTCTGACCGTTTTGAGTCAAGATAGGATTTTCACTCTAAAAAACTGACTAACTTTGCATTTACTAGTACTTAAATATAGAACTTGAAGCGCTATTCAAATGCCTCAGCAACTTATTCTACATCTGAATAAATAGTGTATAATAATTATTTTTTTAGAAGTCTATATGAGTCTCTAAATTTAAGAAAATCTAACAATTATTTAACTATCTAACGAGTGTAGGAGTCTTACAAATATAAACCGTGAAGACCTACTTAACTCATAATAGGAAGAAAAAAGTAAACATCTTTTTTAATAAAGTGAATGAATGAAACTCATGACCTTCTTTTTAAGAGAAATTATGAATTAATAATTAGACACTACTCAGCTGACAAAAAAAAAATTGAGGATATATAATATTTTCTTAAATATCTAGCCTTTTTCCTTGGTTGATTGCAATTTTTTTTCTTACTGGGCGTGCCTTGAATTGATTGGTACTGAGAAGATGACAGCTAATTACTAACTCGTGCAATGTGATGATAACTACGTAAATTTATGGAGTTTTATGTACTTTAGAATAGAAAAAATTTTAAATCATGTAATTTTTAATTTATTTCAAGTAAAAAGCATTTCTTTACAAAAATTAAAGCAATATGCTTGTATAGAAAGATAACTCTTAACCAATTAGGGTTAGTTCAGTTAGTCACAATAGTTTATTTATTAGAGAAAAATTGTGGGTTCAAGTCTCACTTCTTTTATTAAAAGATTGTGAGTACTATTTTTATTTAGTCATAAATTAAGCTGATTATCGATCCAGGACCGATATATGACAGGTTCCTGAATTTAATAGTTTATGTAATATTGTTAAATTGGGCCATATTTTTTATTGTAATATTCATCGCTTCTTTCAATAAAAAAAGAAAAATAACTCTTAGTTAAAGACAAAAATTCCCAACTCATAAGAAGTCCGAATTTGAAAAATAACATTGAGATAGAATTTTAAAAATTGAATCAATATGGTACGTACTTGTTCGACTAAACTCTAAATTTAGAGAAAAATTTGAGTGTGATACAGTGACGTAGTAATATATCTCTTTAATAATATTTTATTCTAAATAATATAACTCATTTTTTTAGTATGATATAATCCATGTAACCGAGTATTATTAGAAAGGTACTTTAATTATGATATATCAAATCTATTGAAAAATACATAAATTTAAGATCACATAGGATTAGTTCCGATAAGATTGGAAGAGAATCTAAAAACTAGAGTTAATTAATCTTAACTCCCTCATAAAAGTACTTTATTATTGTAAGATCTAACCATATTTTCTATTTAAGATGCAAGACAGTTCGTTATTTTTTTTCTAGCACTAAGTCTTATTTGATGATGTGGCAATTATTCTTTTTTTTTTTTTTTATTGACAATAATTCCCCATTCTCAACCTTCTCATAACAAAGATAATTGAAATGAGAACTGATGAAGATGGATTAGGTTTCGAAAAAGATGTTGATGGTTTTTCCATATTCAATAGTATGATGTTTGATGTCATCGTTGAACCTTTGGTCTATGGAAAGATTGAGGAAGGTTTGCCTATCATGTCTCGATTTGGTACATTCTTTAGGATCGAGTCGACCCTAACACACTTTCTGAATGATTTGGATGAAGGATTCTTGATTTTGGGAGTCATGGATGAGAGATTTAGAGAGGTTTCTAATGGTTGGAGAGAAAGAGAGAGAAGTTGAAAAATGGACTTTGAAATGTTTGAAAATTGTTCAATTTTTATAGAAACAACTGAATTAGTCAACTGATTTGTACCATCAGTCGATTGGTTATGCCCTAGTTTTGGAGGGAGTCGTTTAAGTAGGTCAACTGGTTTAACCTGTGATTTATTTATTTTTTTAAATCCTTCATTAGTCGACTAGTTTTCCCATGTAATCGATTAATTCTAAGCATTATTAGTTGACTGGTATAGGTCGATTGACCTGATCAATAGCCAACTTTTTATTTGAATAATTGGGTTCAGTAGACATTATGGTCGACTATGAGAATTACTAAAACGTATGTTTCTTAACATATTTATTTGTCTTTAATTTTTGAAAAATTCATTAAAAATCTCATTGTAAATTCTCAGAAGGGTTTTCTAGTAACACGTTCGTCCAAATGGAGCCAAGCCACATCCGAGCACAAGTCCTAGTTTGAATTGGTTTAGGGTTTTTCATTATTTTGGTTATAAATAAGGCCTTACTATATCTCACATGATGAACCCTAACCTCTTGAAGCATAGTGATACATTGAGTGATTTTTACTTCAATTTTTGTTCATATAGTTAGTTTTTCTATAATGTTTTAATACCTTATATTTAAAGTCTATATACCTAGTGTCAAAGAGTATATGTAGGTTCATATAGTGGGCTAGACACATACATCAATTATATAAGGATTTACACACTACTATTGTGGTGAATTTGTAAATTTTGGATGGTGTTGTAGTTGTAAAAGGCTAATCAAAAAGAAAGAGACAATGAGAAAAAGTAAGCAAACTAGCAGTGATCCATTAGTTCATGGAAGATTAGTTGTTTGTGATTTCTCTTTGTAGACTTATAGTGTGTTCATTATTGATAATTTATCTTTTTCAATTGATGAATTTTATTCCCCGTAAGAGTTTTTCACGTAAAATCTTTGTATCTTATATTTATTTCATTTACATGTTTGATTATAATTATACTAAACTTAATTCATATAAGCATAAACTTGAGATCCTACTAATCTTACAATTGGATTTCTTCGAGAGTAGTCCATCTTAAATTTAAATAGGGATATTAAATATGTGTTCTGTATTGATTAAATTGATATTTTAATTCATTAAAATTGGTATAGAGTCTTCTACACACTTAGGAGAGAACAATTTTTCATTTGAATAATTCTTGGAACATTTTTGTAACGACCTAAAAAATAAATACTTTTAATTCGAAGTTAAGATAGTAATTTAAGGTTGATTAGGTAAACCAATTAATCATGTTTTGTTTGATGTAGAAGCTAAATTACGAGATAAGGAATATTTCTGTAATTTACTGACAATATAGTATCACATGTTAGTGGAAGCTAGACAACGTGACTAAAATAAATAAAATAATATTTGAAATATGTTTAATAACAAAATCGTGTCGGTATTTGTAAATTTTTTTTTTGAAATCGGTCAAGAGGTATTCTGAATCAGTTTATGTGCGCACTTTTTAAATCCCAAATGTCAACGATCGGCGCAAAAAGGGATGCTTGGATGTAATTGTTTTTATTAGGCCTTTCAACTCATTATATCGAAAATATTCATTTCCAATCGTCGTAACCATCAATATATATAAACAGAAAAATGAAGGTTACGTTTAATTGATTCTTGGATAAAATCAGTTTCTTATTATTATGATTTTGGATAGTAAAGCATAGTAATACTTTGGTTGCAGCTGGCATGATGTTAACACCAAGAAAAGGGATGGATTAATTTGTTGTTGCTTTCTTTGATCAATTGTGTTATTATCAATGTAACACCAAGAAACGGCAAGTAATTCCTTCTTGTTGCATTCGATCATAACATCAACCGTTTCTTATCCTTTAGAGAGTCGGTCAAGGCTCCTTTTGTTCCACAACCACTGTGGTCCTAAGTCGGCTAGCTTGCTTGAGGGGATGAGATTACGATAATTGGCGTATATGCACATGATGGGACCATATTTTCTGCCTCAGTTGATGGTGTGTCACAACAATGTCCCATATGATTAGTGGTGATTTTGAGAACTATATCATTTGGGTACCCAAAAAAAAATAAAAATAATATCACTTCACATTACAAATGTAAACATAGATAAACAACATTTTTCTTTAATATATATAGATCTCTATGTAACATTTTCCTTAATATATAAGGCGTTTATTTTTTTTGCTTTGCTTGGCTTAGCCTTTAGCTGGCATATATATATATATATTTTATTTATTTATTTATTTATTTTTGGCTTGGCCTGCCTTTAGTAATTGATTGGTCCCCAGAAGTTGGCAAAAATTAATGACTAGTACTGTGTGATGATATCTACATAAATTTGTGGAGTTTTACGCAACTCTAAATTTAGGACCACATGGGTTGAGTTCTGATAAGATTTGAAGGAACTAAGTAGTCTAACAAAATATCTAGTAAGTACGAAAATGACAAAGTTGACGGAAAAGTCTCGGATGAGATTAGTATAGAGACGTGACAATGTGTAACTTTAATAAGATTCTATCAAGTGTAATATGACTCATTTATTTTAATAGAACATATTACATATATGTCAAAAAATCATTGCAATAACATATTATTATGTGATGTACAAGACTTATTTTATATATATATAGATATCTATATCCTGAAGCTTGAAGCTGACGTGTTAAAACATGATGCTCTGTTCGATAGAATATGATAGAAAAGTTTTTACATTTCTCATCTCAAATGCAAGTAGGGTCATCAGGTATTGGAAGGCAAAAGAAAACTTGCACTTCAGGCAAATTACACATTCTGTAAAATTACAACATGTCTGACAAAAAGATAATGTAATTAGTCTAATAAGAGAAGTGAAATCTGTAATTATAAATAAAAAAAAAAAGGAAATAGAAAATTTACTTTCCCATGAGACACCCTCACCTCCAAGTATGTCTACCTTCATACGTGTAATTCCCTATCTCTTTCCAACCCTTTTGTTATATTTTCAACCTTGATGTCGGCAAACGGTTGAAGCATTAAATTGATTTGTTTCGATTAATATATCATTTTTGTTAAAAAAAAAAATCAATTGAATTGACTGATGTTTAAAAAAATCAGTTAAACTATTTTTTTTTATTATCTACAACTTTTGTTTTTCTCACAAAATTTTTTCTATTTAATGATTAAATAATAAAATTTGGTATAAAATAAAATATTGTTACATGCATTTTTGTTATATATATAAATATATAAAACTTATACTTTAAGATAATTTCAATGATTATGCTTATGTTTTGTTATTTATTATTAGATAATAAAAAATATTTTTTTTGTTATTTTCTTAATTTTTAATATATTTATGTATATTTTTAATATATTAATTATATAATCGGTTGAACCAGCGAACTGTAAACTGGCCTCTTCGTCGTTTCATCGTTCGATCCGATTCTGTTATCTATGAGTTGAAGTTTTTTTAGCTAAAAAATATACAAATAAAAAATTGAAGTGTTTAAGTTGATTTAAAAAAGAGCTATTTTAATGCACAATATAATTTTTTTTTAATGTATCGAGGAGTATAATAAGCTTCGATGCACGATATTTTTGTTATTATAGGAGCTGAGAAGGGTGCATAGTCCTTACTCCGCAAGTTGTTGCCCAAGTGGATTCAAATTGTTAAAATTATAGCTGCTCTATTTCTGGTTGAAATGATTGTTAGAAAGTTTGGATGACTTTTTCATCAGATTCAATGCTTTTGAAGAGAGTTTTTAACCGAGTTCAACTGGGGCAGGTAAACTTGAACACAATTCGAGTTCGACTTAATTTTTTTAGAATTTAGGCATTGCCGGAATGCATATAGTGAAAAGATGATGCATGAGTGGCTGTGTCCACAAGCCATGAAAATGATGATATACAATTTTTTTTTTTTTTTGACTTTTAGGAGCTCCAGAACAATTTTGTATATACAAAAATTTCTTCTAACGTACATCTTATAATTCATTATGTATCATCATTTATTTATAAAGTATTGTTAAGTGATACACATTCTAATATATACTTTACAATTCCGTCAAATATATAAAAAATGTGGCATATATGTATGTGAGTAAAGAGTAATGTTTGATGATTCAAATACGTTAACTCAAGTAAATTCATTCATCTGATGTAGTGTAATTTAATTGACTATAATTTTTTTTTATTTAAACTTTATTTTATTTTCATAACTAGTTAAATTATACCACATCAGTTAAAATGAACTTACATTGGTAAATTTATTTGGCTATAAAACATTATTTTAATAATAAAATTCCTAGAAACTCAGAGCCTTCAAACTGAAGCATTTTTTTAATTTTTATTTATTTTAGGAACAGTATTTGGCAGGAAGGAGTGCAAGAGTACTGTTAAAAAGACCTTGGGGGGACCCTCTTGGGGGGGGGGGGGGGGGGGAGGAGTTTGCATGCGCTGAAGGGACCATGCTGTTAAAGTGGGTCACGCGCCAATTAATTTGTCACTTATCACTTTAATTGGTCACATTATGTCCTCTTTTACTTTTTACTAAGAACATGTTTTAGTATGTTGAAATAAAATAAGATAAAAATAAAATAGTATTATGAATAAAATAAAGTAAGAATGAAATAAGAATAATTATTTCATTATTTTGTTTGACTGAATAATCAATAATAGAATGACAATTACATTCTCTAAAATTTGTAATTATTTATTATTGATAAAAAAAAAACATAGCCATAAAGACCTATTACATTATATTTATATAGTAAGAATACTACTATTTTGACTAGGAAACTATAACTTCTATATTTATCCTAATTTTAGTGTAATAAGACTATAAATTCAGATAGAAAACTATTAATTCATATATTTTCTACACTAATCTTAATAAAATAAATACTCATATTTTGAATAAACATAACTAATTTGAGATAAGCTCAAATTTAAAAACTAAAAATTCTAATACAATTATAAGACAAATTTTCTTTTCTTTAAAATATCGTATTTGTCCTACATAAAAAAATGTTGTTCACAGTAATATATTATAGGCTTACATGTGAAGAGTATGTAGATTAACGGTTTTGCACATGCACTATAGTGATAAGATCCAAAAACTTACATCGTAAAGTGTACAAAGCAGTTGCACATGTTTGGCTAAAAGCTAGTGTATTTATATAAATTGAATAATCTTTTTTCTTGATAATTGAGAAAATATTGGTTAAATAAAAGCGAGATACCTAAAACAAGGAGAAAATTCCAAACAATACAAGATACAAAAAGGCACGCATTCCTGTAAGCCAAAACAAAAGAAGTAGAATTAAAAAACCAAAGGACTTGTCAGAAAAAAAAAAACCAAAGGAAATAGTTATGAAGTTTCGTAGGATAAGTATGACATGCATGAGTTTTGAAGGCTTATGATATAGAAACTTTAAAGTAATGCAAAAGAGATGCAGAGATGGTCACAATGAGCATACGTTCAGTGAAAGTGCACACAATCTGCACAAGATATACATGTGTGTGGCCAAGGCGGAACCAAGAAAAGAAATTAGAGAGAGGCTAGAAATTTATTAGACAAATTTTAGTTGAAATTTTAAGTCGAGTCAAAATTTTAGAGTAAAAAATGAGAGAAACGATAGATAAAAATTGAATAGGGCCAAAAATTTTGAGTGTAGGCTAAAATTCTGGATAAAAAATTAGAGAAATAATTAATAAAAATTAGGTTAGACAAAATTTTAAGACGAACTAATTTGAAAAAAACTCAAAATTTTATATGTATAAAAAATATTTTCTAAAGTTTGGGGTGGGCTAGAGCCCCGCCTAGCCCACTCATGCTCATGCCCTTGTGTGTGACACTTGATTGTTTGAAAGATACCGAGCCAGTGATTATCTTATTATCCTACACCTTAAAATATTCTTCAGGCCAAGGACATAGCTAGGAATTTTGCTCATGAGAGACAAATTTTGTTAAGGAAATATTTAATTATAAAAAACCTTTTTTATAGATAAGTGATTTTTGTGATGAGAGTAAATGAAACATGGGACTTTAGAGAAAAAAAAGTATAATAACTTAATATTGATTAATAACATGTTTGTTAAAAGCTAAAATTATTGGTATAAAGTAGTGTACAAATTAAATAAAAAGTCCAAGCAAAGAAAGAGACTCTTAAAATCTTGAGAATATACAAAAAATAAAGAAATAAAAAAAAAATTGATAAAATCTCATTGAAACAATCTAATTAAAATTAAAGTAAGAAAAAAGTGTGAAAATTTCAAATTTAAGAATGACAAAAACATAATTTAAAAAGTTATAATTAAGAATATTTCTAAAATGTAATTAAAAAAAATTGAGAAAAGACAATTAACCCTATTTAAATAAAAGTTAAAAACTATTTAAACCACTCTAAAGGCTTTGTTGGTATTTTAGTTGAATACAAGAATGATTGATAATATTAAAAAAAGACTAACGGACATTTGCTTTGTCCTTTTTTGCTAAATGAAATCTTCACATTTCTTTAATTTATATAGCACTGCTTTTATTCTAAATTTGATTTGTCTGTTCCTCAAATCAATATGCATTAAATTAATTCTGCTGTGAGTCTCAACATCGATCTGAGAGAGTTCACGGGATAATTTTTACTATGCACAACGGACCCTTAATCTACTTTGTCTGGAACTGGATGCAGTCAACTTCTTTTCAATATATATATATATATATAACGTTTTTGTTTGTATCTTAGTGCATGTGCTAGCAGGAGGAATCTTGATCGGTCTACTGCTTGTCTTTAGTAATTGGGAAATAAGGGATCAGTTTCGATACTACTGAACTCATTCCCTTTGAAAGTGTCATAAATTCTATATTATTCTTTTTTTTTTTTTGTTATTTAACAGATGATTAATTCTAATTTACTTTAATCTAATAAATTAGTCTTTGTATTTCTGATCAAATGTAAATGTTATTTATTTTGATGCAAAATCTTGTATTAAGAATGTTGGAGGGATTTTTGCTAACCATTTTTCCCCCTAATTTTCAACAACAAATTCTCTGAATAATTAAGGGTAGAATGCATCCCTAACCTATTTCACTTTTTTTTTTTATTTCTGAAATTAAAAGAAAATTTCGGAACTTTGGGTAGGCACAAAACCTTTTGATCTAATATATATATATATATATATATATATATATCAAAAAAAGTAAAAAATTATATTAATATTAAAAAAAATGCCTCATTTAGAATTATTACTTTATCGCTTTAATCCTCCAATTATAGAAAACTGTCCTATTATTTCTTTGTATAGTGTTACCAGTAACAGATCTAAAAATTTCAATTAGGAGAGGCCAAATTAAATGTATTAAAATTTATGAGAATTCATGTGAATATATATAAAAAAAAAAAATTAGGAGAGTTGGGAGGCCATGGCCCCTACTTGCCCCGCTTTCATCCATCACTAAGTGTCACTCTTTCTCCCAAACAAGTTGAGAGTGTCTTCATTTCAAGTGAAATGGAGTGTCTTCATTTCTCTCACAAGTAAATAGGATCCACATGTTAAAATGATAATATTTTTTAACTTTTGAAAATATCCCCACCAGTTTATGAGTGAATTTCAATTAAAATAGAGCAGCCCCAACCTGTCATTAACAAACACATCAGCATCAACAAAGGAATTAGAGGTTTGATCAATTAGATCACAAAAATGATATTTTCACTCTCCATTTAGCCATAGAAGCTCAATTTTAAAATAAAATTACTCAATTATCTTTGCAATCAAATTCACTTTCAACTGAGGACATTTTTATAATTTCATTTAGAGATCAAAAAACAAAATGAAGATGGAGTGTTAATGGCCATAAGAGGAGTGTGAATATCTTTGCCTTTAGTTAGCATCAAATTAATGACTCAATTTTGTCATATATATAGCCTGTCAGAATTCCAATTAATCATATTAGGTGCTGTTGGAATGGGAAACCAAGGCCAACTGGATTAGCCTGGTTAGTAAATCATAGAGAGTTATACTTTCAATACTTTTTTTTTTAAAGGAGGAATGTGTTATCTTTGTATTTTTTACAATTTATTAAATTGTTGAGTTTTCTAAAATTTAAAATTGAAAGATTCATGTGAGCTTGTAAATTAATAATTGAACAATATACATTCTATTGGAGGATTTTTTTTTCTTTTTTTAAATATGGATTTTTTTTTTTATTTCTTTTAATTAATCTTCTCCATAAGTTGTAACCTCTAAAACACCCAAGAGACCCAAAATCAGCTTCATGAAAGCACTTTCTATACTGCTTCCATCAATACTATTTTACTATTTTTTTCGTGCTTCTATAATCAGGGTAACAAAATTTTCAATTATTTCAAAATCTCTTAATTTTGTCATGATATTTATATCAAACAAACAAAGCCCAAATGTATACTATTTCATTAATTCTCAGAATTACTTCTGAATATTGCAAATATTACAAATAATTTTTGCATTTTGTGTTAATAGATTTCTAATTTGTTTCAAATAATTGTTGAGCAGGAATTCAAGATTTTTATTTTTTAATTTTTGGACATATATAACTTTATACTAAAAGATTATCTTAAATTTTGTATGATTAGTAGCAATATTTTTCTAAGTAACTCACAAATTTTGAATTATTTCAATACCCAAAAATTCTCAAAATTTGAATTTGTCATTTTAACTAGAAAATGGAATGATGAATTATTAATAATCACCACATTCAAATTGGGCATTGTGGTTTCAGCCCAAATTTGCTTCATGTAAGGGTATTCACTACCTCATTGCTAACGGCCCAACCACAATGCACCACCAAGTGCTCTTCTCTTAATTTTTTTTTTTTTTCAAAATCCATGTGGTTTTTAAAAATTTATTTTGGGAATTCACATAGTTTTAAACTTAGCTGATGGACTCATGTAAAAATGTGATGACAGATTCAATTTACTCCTTTGTAATTAAAGGACTTGACTCCTTTCTAGAATAAGATTTTTTTCAATTTTCTTAATATATTTATATATATATATATATATGTGTGTGTGTGTGTGTCATATAACAAAATTATACTTAAAAAAATTTCTATTATATATATATATATATATATATGTGATTGTTTCAAGTTTAAGTTTACTCTTCTGAAGTGACTGAATCTTTTAAGAAAAACTCATTCAAACTGTCAGATAATCATTTGAACTAGAAATAGACCAGGCATAATTTTAACTAAGCCCATCAAAATTGGGATTCTAGGCCGGTTGAGGTGGGTTATAATTATAAATGATTTAACTCCAAAAGAGGTTATACCCAAATTTAACCTGCATTTAATTCGTTCAATTGCGGATCCGTCCAAATTTTAATTAGATTAATCCAAATTCGACCGGTTTGCCCAAAATTTACCCACCTTCTACTTTGATATATAATTTTTTTTTTGCATAATAGGAATTAAGCTTGAACTTTTGGGTTTAGTCTTAAACATACACGAATGGATAAAAATAATAATTATTTGATCTAATCTGGTGATGGTTTATTAAAAACTAGAGGTTCAATTCAGGCGGGTCAGGCTTGAATTGAATCATGTTCAAATTCAATTCAAGTTCTATAATAGTCAATCCAAGCCCGACCTTGAACTCGATCAACCCAACCCATGCCCAAGTATATTGGTTGTTGGTGGATTCCCACCTTCATAACTTGTGCCTTATCACACTTACAAATAGTGATTGATTTATGTTTGCAAATTTTGATTATCATAACAAACCACAATCGGAAAAAAGAAAAGAAGAAGCACGAATTTGTCGTTTTCTAGGTGAATTTTATAGATTCAGTAACGACTCTATTTCTGTGCATACAAAATTTCTCCTTCCCCTTTTACACAGAAAGCATTAATTTATTTTCTCAAGTGTTGTCTTTGAAAGAATTACTAACTGTTTAAGTAGCGAAAAGATGAAAACAGTTTCAAAAATAGAGTTCATATATATTCCAAAGGAATTCTCTTATTTTTTGTAGCATTTACTATATTGTATGGATGTTGGTATTCTATTTCGTTACAGTTAATGTAGAGATTAATTGAATTAAGTAGCTATATATATAAGAGTGTGTATGTATGTATGTAGATGCTGCAACTACTTCTAACTATTCTTATTGTTGATTCTTTTGATTTCCTTAGTAGTCCCATGTACGAAGGTAAAACACAATGAGAAGTTGATCCAAACTAAAGCCCTTGAGCTACTTAAATGTCTTTGGTACCATGTTATACAACAAGAAGACTTGGAGATTTCAGACATAACTGGAAACATTTCGCCACTACTTTTTACTGCAGCAGAATTAGGAAATGAAGTATTCGTGATTGAGCTTCTTCGCTCTTATCCTGATTTTGTACTGCAAGTAAATTTCAACAAGCAGAGCATATTTCACGTTGCAGTTTTGCATCGTCATAAGCCCATCTTCAATTTAATATATGAGATAGGCACGCTGAAGGAGTTGATATCAACATATAGAGATAATGATGACAACAATATGTTGCATTTAGCTGCCAAGTTAGCTCCGCCAAACCAACTAAATGCTATATCAGGGGCAGCTCTTCAAATGCAACGGCAACTGGTTTGGTACAAGGTAAACGTTTTCTTCTTCTTAACTCAAGGATTGACATTGAATGCTTTTTGCGTTTTGGAATGTAGTGAATTTTGATTCTTTTTATAATTTTTATGTTATGCAATAATTTTCTTAGTTAAGATTTCATATCTCAAGAACAACTGATGCCAATTTATGTGTTAAAAATAACATTTTATGACCTAACAGACTTAATATATATCTAAAATTGGTATAGCATTAGGCCAAGCACCTCCCTCACCAAGTTGATTCATGCATACATCTGCAATAATAGCTTTACATTTTATCGAATAAATGTTCATTCTTAGTTCAATATGATCAATGAAATTGCCAATGCATTTGATTAATCAACAGGACACGATCTATTCACCAAGTTGATTCATGCATATACCTGAGCTCAGCCTAGCTCTTGTAATTTTCTGACGATGATATAACTACAATAACAGGAAGTGGAAAAGATAGTTCAACCATCATATAGAGATATGAAAAACAAGAATGGCCAAACACCACATGATTTATTCACGATGGAGCATAAAGAGTTGACGAAGGAAGGAGAAAAGTGGATGAAGGACACTGCTAAATCATGTATGATTATCACGACACTAATCGCCATTGTAGTGTTCCTATCAGCTTTTGTTATACCAGGTGGTAATAATACTAAAGGAGAACCTATTTTGCTGAATGAGAGGTTCTTTAAAGTTTATTCGGTATCAAAGGTAATAGCCATGCTCTCCTCTTCAAATTCCATCCTAATGTTTTTGTCCATCGTAACCTCACGTTATGCAGAGAATGATTTCTTCCAGTCACTACCCGTTTGTCTGATGATAGGAGTCACGATGCTCTTCCTCTCAATTGCATCAATGATGATATCCTTTTGCTCAACCTTTATTCTATCCTATCATCATGGATTAGCTATGGTTTCTATCCTTTTTTGTTTATTTGCTTGTGTGCCAATCGTGTTTATTTCATTCAATTACTCCCTCTTGGTTGATATAGTTTGTTCCACATTTAGTTCTCGGTTTGTATTTCGTTCTCATAAACGCTTGTTGTAATACTGATTTCTAAATGCAGTGCCATGAATAATGTAGTAATCAGTTATGTTGTAAAACCTTTTTTCCCCCCCCCCATTTTTCTGTTCATAATTTACAGGCATGCTTGAAGGTTACTTTGAAGGGAAATTAATTGGGGGGCTACGTCGAGGGACCACGTTGGGTTTTCTAACCTTATGTCTTGGCACATAAATAAAGGCAATTTCACCTATCACCGCAGATGCCAACAGCTGAAATATCCCAAATCAGCAATATTGTTCATGACCTTTTTGTTGTCAGCTCTGCTAAACAAAATTCAGCTAGAACCATTAAGAAAACCTTAGAGATGAGTTCCAACTCCTCTCTGGCCTGCATCTCAAATTCCCCCAAGAGAAAAATCTTCCTTGCAGAATCAAACAGTCTATCTGCACTTGCCTATGGATTTCTGAAGGGGAATATGCATGCTACCTATCTTGGAGTTCTCTTTATCTCTACTGAACTTAGTAAGAGAGATTGCCAACCAGTTATTGATAAAATTGTTGCAAAAATATTCTAGAGTTGGTAAAGAATATTAAATTCTTTACCATTACCATTCAAATTAAATCCCAGTTACCATTCAAATTTACACTCAAATTTCCTCACTTATGCGGGTCCACTGCAGTTAATTTCCTTTGACCTATTTACCATTCAAATTTACACTCAAATTTAATTAAATTAAATCCTATTATATTAGGTTTAATTAATAGAGACAGTTGGTAAAAAATTCTCGAAATTTAATTTTTAGGGTTGAAAATAGAAGAAAGTTTTATTGATGTAAACAAGATTGTACAAGAAATATAAAACAATTAAACCAATAAGGGTTAAATGCAAGGAGCATTAATGCTTATAAGTTTCATCTCAATTAGATTGGCATGCACCAAACAATAAACTAATCATATGCAAGCAGAAAATCAAAGAGCGGAAGAAGAAGAAGAAGAGAAAATGATGAATTGGCAAGAAGCCAACTCCAAAACCAAAGAACCAAGCTCCCATGGGACAAAGCCATGAAAGCTAAAAAGGTAACCCTACAACATTGAAGTAATATCTCAACAAATTACAAACAGACCTTAGCACAAGTAGAACTAAAGAGATTCTGGTGACAGCCCCAACTAAGAAAATAACATCTCAACAAACCAACTCTCAATTGTACCCCCATCAAACTGAAAATCACCACAACACTGAACAAAATTCTACTAATCCACAGTCATGATAGATTAGAATCTGTTGGAGACGAAATACTATGTCACTAATGGTGTAGTCAATCCAACCCAACTCAAATTTCACCTAGAAAGCAACTTTTACTTTCACCGGATATTATTGAAGTTGAGCATTATTAAATATGCAATTGTTCCTTTGCTTCCGCACGGGATTCATTATGCATGCTTTTAAGTTGGAATTGAATTTCAGATACTTCATAAGCTCGAGAATGGATGAAATGCGTGAGATCCAACAATAGTCCTTTCTTTTAGGATATTTAATGACTTAATACTATTTCCTATAAATCAATCATACCAAGATATTTTAATTTAGATCGATATGTCAAGGTCTCAATACTTATAGAACAAATGAGATTAAGTCCTATAATCTTTTAGCATCTTAATAGTTAGTCTTTGAACTTCAGATTGATTTCGCTTCAAAGTTTGACAAGACCCTTCAAAATTAATGCTTGTCGTACTTAGTAGAAAACTGACTTCTTTGAAAAAAAACATATAACTTTCAGTTTTTTTCTTAAAAAATTTAAAAAATCAAAAGTTTATTTAACAACTATCTCTTAAAATTGATTTTAATTTTATTTTCTATAAACCTATTAATATTAATTTTGATATATAAATAAATACAAATATGGGTAAATGTGTATACATACACACACATATATCACTCTCTCAAATGTAAGCATATATATATATATGTGTGTGTGTGTGTGTGTGTATACAAATATCATACGAAAACATATTAAGTGTACATACAAAACTTATAGTAGATAAAATGTACTTTTTTAATAAAAACAAACGGTATTTATTTTTAAATTTTTTTTGTTAAAAAGTTTTAAAAAAAAATTTGTTTTCAAACATAATTGCTCATTCCCCTAGGCCAGTCTTAGAATGATGCCTTCTCGTGATCAAATCCTACACTTTATCTACTTAGTCATGACTATAATGCATGTGCAACTCCAATAAACCAAGGAGATTTGGTGTCATGCACAGAACTTTCAAAGCATTTCTCTCTCTCTATGTCTCTTTTTCCAAAGTTATTCGCAGAGGTTTGAATATAGTCGTTTGCCAAGAGAAAGACTGTCTTAAAGCAATATCAATCTGACAACATATACTTTAGGCACATATTAACAAACATTAAACATTCTCCTTGAACATTCCTTAATAATTTATAATTATAACGCATTCTCAGAGCACACTAATGAAATTTTAGTTTAATTTTGATCTCCTTTTTCATTTTATTTATAGAACCCATGAAACATTGTAAGATACACTCATCTACCGTTTGCTCTAGTAGCAACTGTTTCTTACCTTGTACCAATCTTTTTCCTTTCTTTGCGTCCATTATTGTAGCTAAAAGATTGATTTGCATCCAGTAGACCATCTTGGGAATAAGCTTCGTCCATCCTTGTTCAGGTAATCCTTGAATCCTTTTTAAGAGGGTAATGTTTTGTTACTCAAATTTTATATTCAAATGAGAGAGAGTTATTAATTGATAAAATAATTTTTCTCTTTTAAAAATAACTGATGATGTGATAACAATCAATATATGTTTTATCCATCACGCAACGTTGGGTAAAGGAGATGCTAATATTCATACTTCATCATTATCTTCTAGCTAGCTTCGCTAACTTATGATTAATAACTTGCTTGTTAATGGATACTTGAAAGAAAAGACAAAATCTTAAAGTGTCCAGATTTCGTCCATCCAAATTATAAGTGTAACAAATGTGCAGTTTTGTTTTTTATTTTTTTATTTTTTTAATATTCCTATGTCTGTCTCGTTTTATTTTTATTTATTATTTTGAACAAAAAAAAAAAGAAATTTATTGATTGAAAAATTGTACAAGAGATACAAAATAATACATCAATAAAACTTGAATGCAGAGAATACCACAAACAACTCTTTTCATCCTTAGATTGACACCAAATAAGAGTCAAATCATCTACCAACATTTAAGAAAGAGACACCAAAAAACAAGAAAACACTTGCACATAATACTACACCCAAAGTTGACCCTAAAACACAAACCCAATACAAATTAAACACTGCCCAAAACTTGATGAAGATTCAATACCAAGTTTGTAACAGAGAAGTCCGAAAGGTTCAATCCACTTTTCACCCAATAGGCCACTCTCACCTTGACAAGATCACACATATAATTCCAATCAAGAGACTTTTTATTGAAGAAAAAATCATTTCTAGCCGCCCAGATGGACCAAAGAACAACATGAGGGATAGCTTCCCAAATTTTTCTAACCTTCTTCCGGACCTTAATACCTTGCCACCATGAAAATAATTGAGTAATAGAACCTGGGGATGCCCAACAAAATTCCCTCCATTTGATACAACTAGACCAAATCTTCCAAACTTCATTACAATTTAGGAGAACATGATCAATTGACTCAACTTCCAGATTGCAAATTGACATAAACAATCGTTTTGATTTCCCAAAATCCCAATTTTGAAAAGAAAATCTGCCATCTTAATCTTGCCTTTCCAACACAGCCAACTGAAACATTTTATTCTAAAGGGAGCCACATTATTCCAAATAAAATTTAGTTAACTTATTCTTTGCAGCCAGCCTCAATACATACCACTGAAACAAACAATTCACTAAGAACTGACTTGAAGGGGAAGCCTTCCAACTGATAGTGTCCAACTAGTTCTGATTGAAGTTGAGACCAGTAGGAATTAAAGACTTCAAATTCGAAAAAACTTTCTTCCTCTCATGAAAAAAGACGCCTTCTAAAGAAGATGGACCAATTAGGGGATTCCAATAAACCAATAAATTCAGCTACCAAAATCTTCTTATCCACAGCTAGGTTGAATAACCTTGGGAATGGAGAATCCAAAGAAGGAACTGAGGATAATTATCCAGTGTTTGTGATAACTTCCTCTTCTCATCTTCTTCCCACGCATACAAAGAAGAGTACACGTCTAAAATATAAAGCCTTGGAAATTTATTGATAAAAAAATTGTAGAAGAGATACAAAATAATACATCAATAAAACTTGAATGGAGAAAATATCATAGACAACTCGTTCCCCTAGGCTAGTCTTAGAATGATGCCTTCTCGTGATCAAATGCTACACTTTATCTGCTTAGTCATCACTACAATCCATGCGCAACCCCAATAAAGCAAGGAGATTTGGTGTCATGCACAGAACTTTCAAGGCATTTCTCTCTCTGTGTCTCTTTTTCCAAAGTCATTAGCAGAGGTCTGAATATAGTCGTTTGCCAAGAGGAAGACGATGTTAAAGCAATATTGATCTAACAATAGTGTTGGCTAAAGGAGATGCTAATATTCATACTTCATCATTATCTTCTAGCTAGGTTCACTAACTTCTAATTTGTAACTTGCTTGTTAATGGATACCAGAAGAAAAGACCTAATCTCAAAGTATCCAGGTTTTGTCCTTCCAAATTATAAGTGTACTAAATGTGCAATTTTGTTCTTTATTTTTTTAATACTCTTACGTCTGTCTGATTTCTATTTTTATTTATTTTTTTGAACAACAAAAAAAAGAAAGAAATTTATTGATAAAAAATTGCAGAAGAGATACAAAATAATATATGAATAAAACTTGAATGGAGAAAATATCATAGACAACTCGTTCCCTATGCCAGTCTTAGAATGATGCCTTCTCGTGATCAAATCCTACACTTTAATTATCTACTTAGTCATGACTACAATGCATGCGCAACTCCAATAAAGCAAGGGGATTTGGTATCATGCACAGAACTTCCAAGGCATTTCTCTCTCTATGTCTCTTTTCCCAATAATAATACTAACCTTACTTTAATATTTTACCAAAAAGATTTATGCTGACGTGACCGTTCTTGGTACTAGTGAATTCAGCCTCTTGGTGCTAGTCATGTCAAGTGAATCCAAGAGACTTAATTGACTAACACTAAAAGACTGAATTGACTAGCACCTACATATACCAAGAGGCTTAATTGACTAGCATCTGAACAGCTACGTCAACATGTAAAAAAATTTGGTAAAATATTATGGTATGGATAGCATTACTATTTTCCCAAAGTCATTAGCAGAGGCTTGAATATAGTCATTTGCCAAGAGAAAGATGGTGTTAAAGCAAAATCGATCTGATAACATATACTTTCAGCACATGTTAATAATCATTTTGATCTCCTTTTTCATTTTATTTATAGACCCATGAAACATTGTAAGATACACTCATTGTCATGCCCCGAATTCCAGCGAACCCGTGGCGCGATTGACGAAGCGAAAGGAAAATAAAATAATAAAGAAATAAAGAACAATCTAACGGATTCAACCCAAACTTACATTCATTTCCTTCAATGTACATCCATATAAAGCACAGTCAATAAAAACATTCAACATGTCATTCGGGCTTAAGCCCTTATACAATATCAATACATCTCGAAATGTGCTCCCAAGGACCAAGATCATTCTAAGCTTCTGTCTCTTCCACTCTGCAAGACTTCCTCAAGTCTCGAGTGCTGGGAACGTCATCTGTGGGGAGTTATCCCACGTATGGGTAAGCTCAACTGCTGGTATGATATAATGCTAATGCAAGGAACAAAATTAAGGGCATGGGATGTGCAAGTGCACAGTTATTTCTACATGTCATTCAATATCATTCATACAATGTACTAGCAATAATTTACACGTCATTCAACTCATTAATATAATTTAAGGCGTGGCATGTGCAAGTGTACAGTTATTTCTACATGTTATTCAATAACATCTATACAATGTAATAACAATAATCCATATGCTTTCCAAATCGTCCATGCCACGTAATAGCAATAATCCACATGCCATCCATATTATCCATGCAATGTAGTGACAATGCCCATGAAACACCCACACCACTCTATGCTACAACCATGTCAAATCTATGCCATGTCTATGTCTTGTTTTCGGAACACATCCGATGGAAGCTGAGTACCATGTCTCGTTTTCAGAACACATTTGATGGAAGTTGAGTACCATGTCCATTTTTAGAACACATCTGATGGAAGCTGAGTACAATATTTAGCACCACGTGCTCAACCCATACTATGCTTTCAATGCATCACATTATGCCAATATGCCTTAATTCCATCATGCAATAATATAATCTTAGATAAGCAATTTTTACCAACACATAGAGCATGCCTTTAAACAATGTATTCCACTTAAAGCAATCACAACATCTGAATAACAAAACATCTTCCACATGAATGTATGCAATACATGATCAATGGAAATACATACTCAAGCCATGTGTTCACAATCTTAACAACCCTCCAAAAATATAGATCACGTACAACCCAATGCATAGAACAAATCATATCTCCGTAGAGCAACAAGAAGCACATAAGCAACGTAAACAGTCAACTCAAGATTTCTTTTTAAAACAACATTCGTTATGTGATTTTTTTAACATCAAACAAATAATTATATGATTCATTCAATCAACATGCAAATCATTCCTAAACTTAATTCTATTCTTTACTTAGCACAATACACCATACCTGATGGGTCAATCTCGATCTTAGGAAAGTGTACCCGTAGTATAGTCGAATCACGGTGAGAATACCGAAGGTCAGATCACATTCTCCTTCCCCTTTCGTGTTCCTAAAATCATAACATGTGACTTTGTAATATCCCGACCCGGGATACCGGGTCATATGGCACGCCTTAATATCTCGACCCGGGATACCGGGCCACATGGCACGTATTACGAGGCAAAAAAAAAAAGTTGTGTAAAGGTATTTACACTAAAGAGGAAAATTGATTAATTAAATAATTAATTAATGTATGATATTGGAATATATTTAATTATTAAAATTAAATATAAATAAGCACACATATACACACATTATGGTGTATTGTGTGTGTATATTATGAAATGTGTATAAATATATATATATAAATACATGTATACAAGGAAGAATATCTATATATATAATGTATATATATATATATATATATATATATATATGAACAGTAGGTAAACAGTGTGTGTGTGTGTGTGTGTCGGCTGTGTGTGTGAGTGTGTGTAGATAAGTTTGTGTGTGTATATATAATATACATATAACACCCAAAATATCAAGGGCCATTTAATGTAAGTTGCCAAAGATGAAAAAGTAGAAATTATGGAGTGTAAGATGGGATGATAAGGTCAAGAATGAGGGCTGCAAACGTGTAGAGAGAGAGAGAGAGAAAATGAAGAGAGAGAAGGGTCGGTGGTGAGAGTTTAAAAGGCCAAGGCATGCAAAGCATGCTTGGTTCGTAAGAAACCAATCCTGGGGAGCATTAGGAAGCTAAAGGAAGAAGAAGTAGAGGATCAGAGAGAGAGAAAGATACATAATATCAAAAACAGGTATTTTCTCTCTCTAAAAATATAGAATGGATATGAATTATTTTAGAGTTTGTTTCCTTATATGATGTTCAATATACGTTTAAAGTTGAACCATGCATGAAAATCTAGTATTAGAGCACTTTAAAACATGAAACCCAAGGTCGGCTGCCATGGATGACCTTGAAAATAGCAGGTCTGAAATGGGTGAAATCAAATAGGTTCTAACCTACCAAGACCCCAAGATGAAGTCATGAGGGTCATGAAAAACCCTAGCCGCGATCAAAAATCCCAACAAAAGCCTTCCAAAAATGGAGTTGCAGGTGCGGGTCCAAAGTCCCAACCTCTCAAACTGACGTTTAAACCCATTTTTCTAAATGGGAAATGAAACTCCATGAGAAAAGGAACACAAAGAATCAAACCCCAAGGGTTTTAGCTCAGAAATGAGCATTTACGAGCAGCTTACAGGTTCGGATTATCAAGCCTTTAAACCGAACATACAAATTAGTTTTAAACTCAAAATGAATGCCAATATACTCGTTTGTGTCTAGGGATTAAATTGGGACCAAAACAGTATTGAATGGCTGTGTATAAATGCACGAAATAGAAGAAAAAGGGAGACTGAAACTAGGGTTTCTCAGTCGGTGGAGTGGGGAAGATGAAGACAAGTCAACTCGTTTTTAAAATGGGGCTGAGTTGACTCAGACAGGTGGCAGTCTCTGGGCTTGCCACCGATTTATTGAAACGCCACCGTTTTGGTAATGTCGGTTAAATTTAAAAGAGATTTAGGGCTGACGTCATCATGACGTCAGCCACATGTAAATAAACCGGATAACCGGTTGGTTTATGACTGGACCGGACTGGTTCACTTGGTTTGAGACCGAACCCTATGGTTTTCAAGTTATATAAAATAAAATAAAACCAATACTTTCTATAATTGCGGATTGACCCCAGAACTTCTGGACAATCCTACTGTTGCCCAATTTATGGAAGTTTTATGCATTTAGACCCCTGGAAAAATAATTAAATTATTAAATAATTAATTTAATTATTTAATAAATAAAGTAAAATGACTATTTTGCCCTTGGGTCATAAATAGAGTAAACGAAGTCCAAATTAAGCATATGAATAGTGTATTTTTACTATTTTGGACATTCTAAGATCAATGGTAGGGTCCGTTTTACGAGACGGAGCCCGAAAAATAAATACACGTAAGGGGTAAATGACCAAAATACCCCTTGACCAAAATTTAACAAGTTATTAGTGTACTCTTACTATTTCGGACCTTCTGAGTCCAATGGTGAGGTCCACGACACGAGACGGGGTCCCGAAAAATAAAGACACGTAAAGGGGTAAAATGACCAAAATACCCCTGGTACCCCTAAAGCCAAAATGAAATTAGAGAAGGTCTAAATTAACTTTCCTTGACATCCCGGACTCAAAAATGGAGTCCAAATTACGAAACGAAGTACAGAAAAATATGACACGTAAAACGGTAAATGACCATTTTGCCCTTTTACATATAACAGTCCGAATTAAATGTTACGAAAGCCTAAACCGACTTTCTTCGACACTCCGGACTCAATGGTAGAGTCTATTCGACCTAAAGAAATGTCTAAAATAAAAAGACATAAAATTTGATGAATAGCATCTGTTAGATGACTATGAACTGAAGTATTGCCAAAGAACTAAACTGAGGCAAGTACGAGAAACGAAATACGAAAAGACACGACACGTAAACACGTCAAATAAATAACTTTAAATTAAAGTTAATTGAACTCCCAGAAGAGTATAAATTGAAGTAGATTCAATTTCTAACACATTAAATTGTGTCATAGGTTAAGAATACGAGTTACATTAAGTACATACGAAATTACGAAATCGTTTTAGGATCTAATACGATTTAAGCATAAGTTAAGGAATATCATGATGATATTACAATGAATGTGAAGTTGATGAGATGTTTATGAATTGTTCTTAGGAACTACCAGGAAAGTGGGAAAGCGCATTTTTAGCACTAACCCTAAAAAACCAAGGTGAGTAACCCTGTATTTGAAGTGGAGATTTAACTCCATGGATTTGAAAAGGTTTTAAATGCAAAGATATGAAGTGTTTGAAAATTCGAATTCAGTATTTACATGATTCAGTTAAATTGTTCTGTTTTTATAAACTCTATTATGACATGCTTAGTGAATGGTTTCTTTCATGGTTTTCTTAAAACATAATTCAGCATGACTAAAGTTTTAAATGCCAAATTATGTAAAGTGTTCTGAATTTGTTTATATCAAGCATTTAACGGATTTATTATGAAATTATGTACATGATGTTTTAACTGTTTATGAGAAACATCTATTTGAAGAAATCATGTATTAAATGTATTTGAAGGTAAGAAAAGTTGTGCCTAAGCACTATGGTTTTTGGTTGGGTTGTACGGAACTCAGCCGACTTTCTAAATAACAGATTTTTGGGTTGTACGGAACTCAATTAATCTGTAAACATGTGACAAGATTTTGGGTTATATACGAACTCAATTGACTGTCAATGCCCGGTAGCAGGATCTAATCCCCCAGGCAAATGAGATATCTCCATAGATAAGTAATATGGGAGTCCGGTTCGAAACGGATTCCACTAATGGAAGTGATAAGATGACAAATGGTTTGAAAATGGAAGCAAGTTCTTACTCTCATTTTCAACATGCATATGTTGAGTTTTATATACTCTATTTAAGAAATACATGATATGAAATATGTTTTAAAAGTTTACATGTATAAGTTTAGCTTGAATACTTTAAATGTTTCAAAGCTATTGTTTTACGAAATGTATATGTTTGAGTTACATACTCTATTTGACGAAGTATAAGTATAGCTTGAATACTTTAAATGTTTCAAAGCTATTGTTTTACGAAATGCAATATGTTTTGAGTTATATACTCTATTGACAAAGTATGAGTTTAGCTTGAATACTTTAAATGTTTCAAAGCTACATGATTCAAGGAATACATCTATTCTGTATTCAAAGTATACGAACAATTGGCGGTGATTATTTTACAAACTCTTATGTACTAAACCACTGCTAATTGAAAACCCCATGACGAATGCTGGAATTGCTCACAAGCTTAGATTAGCTTACCCGGACTTTGTTCGGACCCCCCTTTCAGGTAATTAGCAGCAGTCTTGACTTGAGGACGTTGATGATGAATCTGCTGATTTTGGGAAGATATGTTTAAGTAGTTTCTCTTCAGAAACCTATGAACTCTAGTAGTACATTTTGTATTAGTAGACAATGTAAGAATATGTATTAAGCCCTCAGGGCAACTAAACATGTATTGTATTAATGTTATAAGTCTTTAAGTTTTTAGTTATACTCTGAATGTGTAACCATGTATGCTATGTATGGAGCGGCAGTACCGAACGGATGTGCATAATTTAAAAATGATAAAAGAAAAGAAAAAGTTTTTCACGCTTCCGCAAAACGTATGTTGCACATCTATTCGATACCGCTGCATATGCGAGCCTTGTCTCGGGGCCCTCGGGTCTCGGGGCGGCGATCGCGATCCGGCAATCCGCTTAGGGTGGGTTTCGGGTCGTGACAGACTTAGTCCATTTGTTACTTGAATTATGCTATTCATCAAATTTTATGTCTTTATTTTATAAGTTCCTATTTTGTCAAATTAAACTCTATTGTTGAGTCCAAAAAATTGAAGAAAGTAGGTTTAGACTTTCGTGGAATTCAATTCGGACATTCGAGCTAAAAATGACAAAACGGTCATTTTGTACTTTCATTGGCCCTTACATCTCGAGACCTTTTTTCATAAATCGGATTCCATGGTTGAGTCCGGAATGTTCGAAATAGTAAAGTTTCACTATTTGTTTAATTAATTCGGAGTTCGTTTGGCTGTATTTCAATTTAGGGGCATTTTGATAATTTTAAATGTTATTACGGGTCTTTTATTTTTTGGGACTCCGTCTCGTAAATTGGACCTCACCATTGGTCTCAGAATTGTCGAGATAGTCAAAATACACTAATGACTTGTCCCATTTGGACTCCGGATTATTTTGTGACATTTAAATAGTTAAATTAATATTTTATTATGGTGGGGTTAGATCATAATTGTTTAAAATTTTTGGGGTCAAAATATAATTATTCAAAAGTTCTGGGGTCAAACCTAATTCCAAAAAGGTGTGGGGTCAATTTGTAATTTTTAATTCTCCTATTCCCAATTCGGTTAGCCAAACAAGGGCCAATCCAAAACAGGGATAGGATATCCCTGTTTCCAATTTAATTCAAATTTTAATTTCATAAACCTGTAACCAAACAGCCTTATTCCCATTTTAATTTAAAACCAGAAGGTGACACGTGGCAGGGGTGGGCCGGCCCAAGCCCGACCCGAGACCCGACCCGGAACAGTGTTGTTTCCCCCGTTTTTTCGGTAAGGTTCCGGCGAGATTCCGGCGCCTTCTCCGGCACCGGTGATATTTTTTCGGTGGATTTTCACCTTTTTAAAAATGCAGTCCTCTTCGTTTTCTCCCAAGGATTCTATACACAGGCTCGGTTTTGGAATTAAACCAACGAATTTTCACGAATAGAGGGTCAAACCCCTCGGTCAAATTTCCGGCCGACTCTCCTTTTTCCATTTTCGTGACTGTTTGGTCACGGTTTAACCTCCATTTTTATCCTAACGTGTTTCTGCACCTCACTCCATGAATTTCCCACCTTTTAAACAAAGTTTTACACATAAAATATCAGAACCCATTCCCCCATAACTGTGACCTGCAACTGGAAAGTTCTCCCTCTCCCCTTAACCATTTTGATTGATTCTTGTTCCTAAATTCTCCATATTCCATACTCTTTCTAGCCCTATATTAAAAATAATTTAATCATGCTAGAAAAATTTCGAAACAGAAAGTGACTCACCATGGTTTCGGGTCTTTCTCTCTCTAGCTGTGTGTCTCCTTTTCCCTCCTGGCCCAAGCTTTATTCAAGCTCCAAGACTCTCCAACTCAGCCTCCCTCTCTTTACCTCTATTTTTCTGATTTCTCTTTCCTCTCCCTCTAACCCAACATACATACAAATATACACACGCATCACACCCTCTCTCTCTACTCTCTCTCTCTAAGATCTGACCTACCCTCACTGTTCAGACCTGCCCCTCCCCATGCTCTGAAATCCCTCTCCACACTCCATCAACCACTGCCTGTCACCACCACTCATCCTTGAGTGTTTCACACTCAAACTCCCTTCACACTCTCTTCACACACCCACACGACACAACACAGCACACACTGTTTTATATATATATATATATATATATATATATATATATATGTACACCCACGTGCACACACTCACATCAGATTATATACATATATACATGCACATATATAGATATAATTATACACATATACATACATACATCCATTTCATATTTTAATAATAATAATAATAATACTAACACTAAGAAAATTTATTTATTCAAAAAAAAAAAAAAAATTTCATGTCATTACACTCATCAACTGTTTGCTCTAGCAACTGTTTCTTACCTTGTGCCAATCTTTTTCCTTTCTTTGAGTCCATTATTGTAGCTAAAAGGTCGATTTGCATACAATAGACGATCTTGGGATTAAGCTTCGTCCATCCTTGTTCAGGTAATCCTTGAATCCTTTTTACATAGGGTATGTTTTGTTACTCAAATTTTATCTTCAAATGAGAGATAGTTATTGATTGATGAGATAATTTTTTTCTTTTAAAAATAATTGATAATGTGATAGCAATTAATGTATGTTTTACCCATCAGGTAGTGTCGGCTAAAGGAGATTCTAATATTCATACTTCATCATTATCTTCTAACTAGCTTTGCCAACTTCTGATTAGTAACTTGCTTGTTAATGGATACTAGAAGGAAAGACATAATCTCAAAGTATCTAGATTTTGTCATTCCAAATTATAAGTGTACTAAATGTACAGTTTTGTTCTTTATTTTTATTTTTATTTTTTTAATACTCCTATGTCTATCTGGTTTTTATTTTTATTTATTTTTTGGACAGCAAAAAAAAGAAAAAGAAATTTATTGATAGAAAAATTGTACAAGGGATACAAAATAATACATCAAAAAAACTTGAATGCAGAGAATATTATAAACAACTCATTTCATCCTAACTAATTGACACTAAATAAGAGCCAAAGCATCTACCAACATTTAAGAAAGAGACCAAAAAATCGTTTCGAGCCTCCCAGATGGACCAAAGAACAACATGAGGGATAGCTTCCCAAATTTTTCTAACCTTCTTCCGGACCTTAATACCTTGCCACCATGAAAATAATTGAGTAATAGAACCTGGGGATGCCCAACAAAAATCCCACCATTTGATTCAACTAGACCAAATTTCCAAACTTCATTACAATTTAGGAGAACATGATCAATTGACTCGACTTCCAGATTGCAAAATTGACATATACAATCGTTTTGATTTCCCAAAATCCCAATTTTGAAAAGAAAATCTGCCATCTTAATCTTGCCTTTCCAACACAGCCAACTGAAACATTTTATTCTAGAGGGAGCCATATTATTCCAAATAAAATTTAGTAACTTATTCTTTGCAACCAGCCTCAATACATACCACTGAAACAAACAATTCACTGAGAACTGACTTGAAGGAGAAGCCTTCCAACTGATGGTGTCCAACTAGTTCTGATTGAAGTTGAGACCAGTAGGAATTAAAAACTTCAGATTCGAAAAACTTTCTTCCTCTCACGGAAAAAGATGCCTTCTAAAGAAGATGGGACCAATTAGGGGATTCCAATAAACCAATAAATTCAGCTACCAAAATCTTCTTATCCACAGCTACCAAAATCCACGGAAGGAACTGAGGACAACTATCCAGTGTTTCTGATAACTTCCTCTTCTCATCTTCTTCCCATGCAGACAAAAAAGAGTACACATCTAAAATCTAAAGCCCAACCAGAACTGTCAATTCAACAAGCTTCACATCCTTATTAATGGATTAATTCAAAACAAAATGACAATAAAATTAGAGTAAATGAATTTTTTCCTCTTAAATATTTTTCAACAATCAAACTAAAGTTTAGGTAATGATAAATTGTTCACATTCAGTGTTTTCATTAGCATTCATAGAGAGAATTATTTCTACTACAGCTTCATTTCAGGAGGACACAAGTTAAGTCAATATCAGAAACTGTTAGACGTAGTGACAATTTGAGAGCAAACGGAGAGATGGTGTCGTCTCAAAGTAAGTTTTGTCTTCTCTTATGTTTCCATTTTTCTAAAGTTTATTGATGCACTATTCTAACTTAATGTCAAATTCCGTAACATATTTCAACAATCTTTTCCTCATTTTTAGTGGAAGGAAACTATGTAAATCATTTGATAAGATCACTTTTTACAAGTAATATAAACATTTATGGGTCTCCTTATAATTACCGAAATCCTGAGCTGGTTAATGCTCATATAACAGAAAGCCAGGAAACTGCTCTGCATGTTGCTGCTGCAGTAGGACATGTTCACTTCGTAAAGAAGTTGGTGGACAAGATGGATGAACATCACCTGGAAATTCAAAACAAAATCGGAAACACTGCCCTGTCCTTTGCCGCTGCAACCGGAAACGTGCGAATTGCCAAGTATATGGTGACAAAGGATCCCAGACTTCCATCAATTCGCGGTCCTCAAGCCAAGTCACCGCTCTACTTTGCAGCTTTGTTAGAACAACGTGACATGGTGGAGTATCTTCTTGGTCTCCCTGACGTTTGGAATAATTTCTCGGATCAGGATAAGATTGAGCTACTTAATACTTGTATTATTTCTAATTCATATGGTAATCTAACTCATACTTTTTGTTGTAGTTAATTAATCTTGTAGTGAGATAGTATAAAAAAAGAGTAGTATTAAATATTTCTAATTTGTATTCTTAATTTGACGTGTCAGAATATAATAATTTTAAAAATTACATCTGATGGGATTCAAAAGTATTTTATCCTAACACATTATATTCAAAATATAGATTGAAATACATAACATTTTTGGCAAAAAAAAAAAAGTCTTCACACAACTATTTGTTAAGACTTTTGTTTGTTTTTTATTTATTTTTATTTTTTTATACTATCATTCAAACATATACTGATATATATATATATATATATGTATTTGTGTTTCTAGAACTATATCGTGTCTTGTGTGTATATAATAATCTAAGTAAAACAAATTGAATACAACTAAACAAACTAGTAATTAAATAGAAACCCACACCCACAATTGCTTGTAGAAACAATCATTTATTTTATAAGTTTTGTTTTTTGTTGTTAATCCTGCAGATGCGGCCTTGAGCATTGTAAAAAGCACCCGCAATTGGCTTTGGCTAGAGATCCTCCTATGAATAGTGAGACACTGTTGGATGTGCTAGCTCGGAAGCCTTCAGCATTTCCTGGTGGAAATCAACGAGGATTCTGGCAGACAATAATCAATGCATGTAAGTTTTTCTCATAGTCAACAGTACTGCACCTCATTGTGGAAAGAAGTACCTTTTCTAAAAATGGTATTAACCTTGTTAGCAAAAATCTGACATCATGATAATGAATTTGTAGACATAATTTGTTCTTAAAGTATTCAATCTATTTTTGAAAGTTTTTTTTTTCTTTTTATTAAATTTGGTAAAATAAAATAAAAGACCTGGAAAAGTAAGAAGTTAAAAAATTCTAATGCAAACCCTTACAGTAGCTCCACAAGTGAATCATTTTCCAAGTCTAATCTTTTGTTTTATTTATAACTACAAAGTGATGACTTGCAAGGAGATGGCCTAAAGGTGTCACATGTATGTATATATATGAATTGTAGATCTTAATTTACTATTTTGTTATGTATTGTTGAGTTATTTACAAAATTGCCATTGAGTGTATTTTCTATTTTGTTCTAAATTTTCAAATTATTTACAAAATTACCATTGCCATTGAATTAATGTCTAACTAAAAATTTTGCCACACCAGTCCAATTACTTAGTGCAAAAACAAGGGTTCTGCCGACGTGTTTGCTTATATCAATCTACTATTTTATTATGAATTATTAAGTTATTTATGAAAATACAATTGATAGATTTATTATTTTATTCAGAATTGTTGAATTATTTACAAAATAATTGTGATTGCCATTGAATTTCTGACCAAAGATTTTACAATATCAACACAACAAATGTTACAAATTTTTTAATCTATTACTTAATTTAGGGACGAGGGTTTGTTAACGTGGTTCCTTTTCTTAATTTACTATTTTATTCTGATTTATTTTTGTTATTTAAAAATTTTTCATTGAATGTGTTTGCTATTTTGTTCTTAATTTTTGAGTGATTTACAAAATTGCCTTTGTCATCGAATATTTGACAGAATATTTTGCAACAGTTCCAGCCCAAAAACTTTTTAAAATAATTTAAACTAAAGTTAATAAATTACGATGCCATTTTTCTATAAGCTCCAATTTCTCAAAGCTTTCATTCTGCATCCGATGTGACACCAACAGATTGAAGTGAAAGGCATGCATCAGTAAGTTTCCATCTCTTCCACCATTCATTTTGTAGTCGAATTCGATGTAGGACGGTAAAAATAATGGAGAACTTAACGTTTGCACAAGTGATTTTTCTAATGTGTGTCTATATATATATATATATATATAAATATAAATAATTTTAACTAGTGTTCATATTCAAAAGGACTGTAGTTTTCTCTTCTTTTCTTTTTAATTTTTGCTTTCTTTGTTTTTTTTTTTTTTCTTTTTTCTTTTAGAGTCTTAAAATATTTACTAGATTGTTTTTGATATTATATTCCGTAATTCTTTGTCGTAGGATTCTAATTGAAACGACATTTTTTTTTATGTAGACATGCATCAGACTCTAATTATTACTATTCTTATAGTTGAGTTGATTTCCTTGGCAGCTTCATTTTGGGAGGGAGCCCACAATCAAAAGTTGATGCAAACCAAATCCCTTGAGCTACTTGAATGTCTTTGGGACCAAGTTATACAACAGGAAGACATGGAGATCTCAAACATAACTGGAAGTAATGTCCCATTACTTTTTGTTGCAGCTGAACGGGGAAATGATGTATTCCTGGTTCAGCTTCTTCGCTTTTATCCTGATTTTATGTTGCAGGTAAACGACAAGAAGCAAAGCATATTTCATATTGCAGTTCTGAATCGCCATGAGCATATCTTTAATTTGATATATGAGATAGGGTCGCTCAAGGAATTGATAGCGACCTATAGAGATCCAGAAGATGATAACAATATTTTGCATTTAGCTGCCATGCTAGCGCCTCCAAATCGAATCAATGTTGTATCAGGGGCAGCTCTTCAAATGCAACGAGAACTGGTCTGGTATAAGGTAAATTTTTCTAGTTCTTAGACATTCTTCTTTCTGTCTAAATGTTGTAGCTTGATTTTACAAATTTTAAAATTTGATTTTTCTCTTATCTATTTATTGGATAAATGGGCAGGACAAAACTGGCCGCCTTCAAATTGATTTTATTACGTTTTTGTGAACTTTTCTTGATAATGTTTTTATAAAATTGATGATAGGCGGTGGAAAAGATATTCCAACCTTCATATAGAGATCATAAAAATAAGAATTTGCAAGTACCACATGATTTGTTCATGGCGGAGCACAAAGAGTTGATGAAGGAAGGAGAACAGTGGATGAAGGCTACTGCTAACTCGTGTATGCCTGTCGCAACACTAATTGCCATAGTAGTATTCACCACATCCTTTACTGTACCAGGTGGTAACGATAATACTACAGGGGCACCCATTTTAGTGAACGAGAGTTTCTTTACGGTATTTTCTGTATCAGAGCAAATAGCCATGCTCTCCTCTTCAACTTCAATACTAATGTTTTTGTCCATCCTCACCTCACGTTATGCAGAAAATGATTTTCTCCAGTCACTACCCATTCGGTTGATGATAGGTGTCACCACACTCTTCATCTCAATTGCTGCAATGATGATAGCTTTCTGCGCAACATTTGTTCTTTCTTATCTGTTGGGGCAGACTAGAAGCAAAGTGGACAAAACAGAGTATTTTACTACAGAACAGAGTTAAGAGAAGTTTTTGTAGCTGCTGCTCTTCCAATGCTTTTTTTAAAATTCTAATCTCTAACAAAACATCCACCATAACTTTCCTTATATGGGAAATTATATAAGAGATTAAGAAGACATTAAACACAGCCACCTAAACACTTTGGGAGATGAAAAGACTTCTAAGAAAACTCAAGCATAAAACTTCTAGACTTTTGAAAATTACTAATTAATTTCTAACACCCCTTCTTAATTTGTGATTTTCAGTTGCATCTTGAATTGCTCAAATTTTTCAGAAGCTACAGTCTTGGTAAGCATATCAGTGTTAGATTCGGTGGAATAATATAAAAGAGACAGAAAATATAACAAAAAGAGAGAAGAGAGAAAACGGAAAAACCCAAGAGACTACATTGCATTACATTGAATTTCTTACTGAAACTAAACAAGAGAGCTCCTTTATATAGGAGAGTCATGAAACAAGCTATAAAACCCTAATCCCACTAGCATTACACAATATGTGGTGGCTAACCCTAACCCTAATATTACAATAATATATAGGAGAGTCCTAATATACTTCTAACAATCAGCAGGCTGATCATTGGTGTTGACAAACTTCAAACAAATTTCTCCTTTGTTCACCAAATCTCGAATAAAATGGTGCCGAAGCTCAATATGTTTTGATTTAGCATGAAATACTAGTTTTTGGTCATTGCTATGGCTGATATATTGTCACAATAGATGATTGTAGGCTCCTCATTATTTTGTTGCAAATCAGCCAAAATTCTTCGTAACCAGACAGCTTCACAAGCTGCATCTGTTTCTGCAATATATTCCGCTTATGCTAATGATAATGCAACGATCCTTTGCTTTCTTGAACTCCATGAGATCACCTTTGAACCCAAGCTGAAAAAATAACCTGATGTGCTCTTTCGATCATCAAGAGAGCTTGCCCAATCACTGTCAGTGAAACCTGTAATTTTGTTGTCTGCATCTTTCACATACTTGAGCCCAAGTTTCTTAGTGCCTTGAAGATAGCGGAGGATTCGCTTTGCTGCTGCAAAATGAATCTTACTTGGCTTGTTCATGAATTTAGAACTGACATTAACAGAGTGAACAATATCAGGTCTTGTATTTGTGAGATAAATCAAAGAGCCAACTAGACTTTGAAAAACTTTTGAATCAGTCTGATCTGCTCCATCACTTTGCTACAATTTCTCATTAAGAGCCATAGGAGTAGCCACTGGCTTACATTTTTCCATGTGGAATTTCTTCAACAAATCCTTAACATACTTTTCTTGAGAGATAAAAATCTCTCCCTGTGATTGCTTCACTTGAATCCCAAGAAAGTATTTCATTATTCCTAAATCTATCATTTCATATTCTTTCATCATGGCCTTTTTGAAATCCTCCACCATTCTTGGATTTGTGCCGGTGTAGATCAGGTCATCAATATATAAACAAACACCAAGAAAATCTTTACCTTCTTTCTTCATATAAAGTGATGGTTCACTTGGACTTCTTTCAAAACCTTTTTTTATGAAAGTAGCAATTAATCTTGCTGTTCGAAGCTCTAGGAGCTTGTTTTAAACCGTATAGAGCCTTTTGAAGCCGATAAACCTTGTTTTTCTTTCCTTTGACTACATATCCTTGAAGTTGCTCCACGTACACCTCTTCATTCAATTCACCATTTAGAAATGCAGATTTTACATCAAGCTGAAATACTTTCAGCTCCAGTTGGGATGCAATGGCAAGAACAAGTCTTATGGTTTCCATACAAGCAATAGGAGCGAAAGTTTCAGTAAAATCAACTCCAGGCTGTTGTGAGTAGCCTTTTGCTACAAGCCGAGCTTTATGCTTTTGGATGCTTCCATCTTCTATATACTTTGTTTTGTAAATCTACTTTAACCCAATCACATCTCTTCCGTTCGGTAAATCAACAAGTTCCCATGTATGGTTTTTCTCAATGCTGGCCATTTATTCATTCATAGCTTTTGTCCATACTTCCTCTTTTGCAGCTTTTTCAAAATTTTGTGGTTCATAAGCAAAGAAAGAAACATCACAAGACTGATAAAAATCAGTTAAGGGTCGAACCTTCCGTGGTGGAGATTCTGATTCTGAAGAAACCTTTTTTGATAAGGATGAGCCTGAAGGTCTTGATGGGTTAGCTGCTGGACTTGAACTAGAACTTGTGTTTTGACTTGCTGATGGATGGGAATTTCCATGAAATGTTGCTGGTTCAGGAATCTCAAATGATTTTGGTGCTGATGATGAATTCTCATCCCATTTCCATGCTGCCATCTCATCAAAAACATCTCTTGACATTATGAGCTGATTTTTCTTTGGGTTAAAGAGTTGATAACCCTTTGATTCATCATTGTAGCCAATGAAGATGAATTTTTCCCCATTTTCATCAAACTTTTCCCGCTCTTGAGAAGGAATAAGAGCATATGCAAAGCACCCAAAGACTTTAAGTTGATTGACCTACGGCTTTTGCTTGTTCCATGCTTCAAATGGAGTCTTGTTTCGAATTGCCTTTGTTAGAGATCAATTGATAATGTACACTGCTGAATTTATAGCTTCAGCCTAGAATTTATTCGAAAGTCCTTTTCCTTTAAGCATGCTCCTTGCCATTTCTACAATTGTTCGATTTTTCCTTTCTGCCATGACATATTGCTGGGGTGTGTGCCGAATTGTGAACTGCCTTTGAATTCCATTTTCCCTGTAGTAAGAGAGAAAAAGCTTGTAGATAAACTCTCCTCCTCTATCGGTTCTTAGCATCTTCAATTTGTAGCCGCTTTGTCTTTCTGCAAGAGCTTGAAACTGAAGAAAAATGGAGAAAGCTTCTGATTTTTTGTTAAGAAAATACACCCACATCATTTGGTATAATCATCAACAAAGAGAATAAAAAATCTTCTATTGTTTAAAGATGGAGTCCTAGTTGGTCCACATATATCAGCATGCACCAGCTCTAAAAGACTATGAGCTCTCCATGGAGTGTTTGGAAATGGAAGTCGATGCATTTTTCCAAAAATACAACCTTCACAAATTCTTTCTTTCTTTTCTATGGAAGGAAGACCAATTACTATATTCTTTTGCTTTAACAAAAAGAGACCTTTATCATTTAAATGGCCATATCTTAGATGCCAAATATAGGATTCATCAACACTTTCAGATTTAAGAGCAACTTGGTCATTCAATGAAGCACCTAGAGGAAAAACTCTGTTTGAAGTCATATCTACTTTTGCCACTGTTATACTATTCTTTTTATCAAAGATTAGACATTCCTCACCATCAAAGACCAATTTGTAACATTTTTTGATCATTTTTCCAACACTCAGGAGATTTTGAGTTAAGCATAGAACATATAGAACATCATGAATAAACTTTTCTTTACCTCCCTTCGTGAAGATAGAAACAATTCCTTTTCCTTCAACATTTTTGGGTTTCCCATCTCCAAGCTTTACTTGAGATGAGTAATTTCCATCTAACTCCACAAAGATTTCTTGATTTCCTGTCATATGGTTACTACAGCCACTATCCAAGTACCAAATATTTTGTAAGTTGTACTCAACATTCATGCAAGAATAAAATAGCTGTTCTGTAGCATCTTCCTTTGTGAAATTTGCTTCACTTGTTTCCTTTTTATCTTTATCTTGGTACCAACAATCTCTTTGTGAATGATTTGGTACTTTGCATTTAGTGCACTTCCATCTACAATCTTTAGATTCATGACCAGGCTTCTTACAAACATAACAATGGGAATTAGAGTTAGTAGATCTTTGTTGAAAAATTTCTCTTCTTCCTTTGCCTCTACCATGGCCTGAGTTCTAGTTCCTACAACCTCTTCTATATGGTCCTCTTCTTTGAGATGAGCCCCCTCTTTGATCTTGCTCTGGTTTGAAAAATTTCTTCTTTGATATGTTGATTGTAGATTGAAATGCCTGGTCCAAAGATTGACTTGAAAACCTGCTCATTCTTTTCTCATGAGTCTCAAGAGACCCCATTAGTTCATACATTGAGAGTTTTGATAAATCTTTAGATTCTTCAATTGTTGGAACAACATGTTCAAATTTTTGTGTCAAACTTCTAAGAATCTTTTCAACAATTTTTTTCTCTTGAATAGTGTCACCGCAACTTTGAATTTGATTAACTATTTCAGACACTCTAGAAAAATAATCTTTGATACTTTCACTTTCCTTCATCAACAAATTATCAAAATCTGTCCATAATGTTTGAAGCTTAATAGAGATGGCTTTGTCATTCCCTTGAAACTCCTTTTGTAGAATTTCCCACGCTTCCTTTGCTTTCTTCACTCTAAAAATTCTGGGAAAGATGGATTTACTTACCCCTTAATGTATCAATCTCAGGGCACTTGCATCCTTCTGTATGTTCTCCTTGTGTTGCTTTTTCTGTGCTTGCGTCTAAGTTGAAAGATCACCAGGTGGTTCTTTATAGCCATCTTCAATTATATCCCATTGATCTTGAGAAATAAAGATAGTCCGCATTTGAGAGCTCCAATAATCGTAACTTCCACCATCAAATATTGGAACTTGATTTGGAGAATATGCAAACAACATGGTTGAGGAACCTGCAGCCATATGGACTCAAGCGAGGACAGTCAAGGTACATGAAAAATATGAATAGGGACTGGAAAGAAAAGCTCTAATACCAAAATTTGTTGGGGCAGACTAGAAGCAAAGTGGACAAAACAGAGTATTTTGCTACAGACCAGAGTTAAGGGAAGTTTTTGTAGTTGCTGCTCTTCTAATGCTTTTTTTAAAATTCTAAACTTCTACAAAACATCCACCATAACTCTCCTTATATAGGAAATTATATAAGAGATTAAGAAGACATTAAACATAGCCACCTAAACACTTTGGGAGATGAAAAGACTTCTAAGAAAACTCAAGCATAAAACTTCTAGACTTTTGAAAATTACAAATTAATTTCTAACATTATCATCATAGATTGGCACATGTCCTTGTTCTTTTTAGTTTATTTGCTTTCGTGCCAATCGTATTTATATATTTCTCTAAATTATTTCCTCTTGGTTGATATAATCCGTTCGACATTTGGTTCTCGCTCTCTTTCACTCCCATAAACGATTGTTTCCCTAAAACAAGCACAAATCCACTCAAAAGTTCTTCAAGTACATATAATCAAAATTAGCTATAGTCTTATGTTGTTTTTTTTTTTTTGTAATATATATGAAGCTATCTGATCAATGTTGATATAAATTGTGCTATCAAACAGTTATGTTTTACTTATTTTATCTTATCAATGTTGATATGAATTGTGCTATCAAACACTTGTGTTTTACTTATTTTAACATTAATATCATGAGGTTTTGCAATATCAACCATCACTGTCTTAGTAGACTATATGAGTCTATATCTAATTTTTTTTTTCGAACATTATCAACATCAACGAATTTTGAATTTGTGCTAATAAAATTACACACACACACACACACATCATATTTATAATATCTCATTTGAATGGGGATAATTTAAAAAGAAAATAAAAGATTCAAGTAGAGTGATATCACTTTCATTCATTTGGATTTCTATGTATGGTAGAAAATCGAAGATTAGTAGAAAACTAAGTTAGAAAAAAGGGTACCGGAGGAGTACTAGTGACAAATACTCATATGGTCAAGTTAGAAAATGAAAAAGAAAGAATAAAAGTCATCCCTCGATTTTGGTTACTGGGGAATATGATGATGTGGAGCTCTAAGATGATGTGGAAGTTGTTCATTCACAAATTCATGGGGTAGATAACAGCGTAACAGATGGAGTGGACCTTCAAAATCATACCTCTATTTTGGGAGAGTTTGATAGTCCTAATGGAAGAGGAAGAGTCTTTATAGGAATGGAGGAGTTGGGTAGGGGTTTAGTTGCATTAATTGAGAGAATATTGCCATATTTGAATTTTGAAGGTGAAGTGGGAAAGATATGAATTGTATTCAGTCTAATGATAGTTATAGGCCCAATTGTTTTCGTGATAATGGGCCATTGGAAAATAATATGGAGAGCTGGGCTGTTGATGGTAAATTAGTGTCTTAGTTTCAGATGGTATTAAGCCTAATACCATATTAGTTTTTAATCAATTTACAGATGGTAGTAGGGAGGATTGGGCCGTTTATGAATAGACTAGGATGTTGGTTTCAGATTTGTCATGACCTAGTTTTTAAAACCTGATTGTGACCCGAGATTCTTATTCTTTAAGTTGAGTGTTTTAATGGTCACACTCTAGTAAAAACATCATCTTTTTAATGATATTTTAGTCTTCCAATATTATATTTTAAAGTTTTAAAAGAATGCCCTAAAAGTCCCTTAAAACAACGCTAACAAAACTTGAAAAGAAAGGAGAAAAAAAAATGGCCGAGTCGGCCAACCGGTGAACAATACCGTTAACCGGCCTGTTCAAAAAAATAAAGTGCTACGAGTGCAAACTAACCGGTCAATCGGTGAATAGTACCAGTCAACCGGTCGGGTTGACCCATTACTTGTTTTCTTGTGACTTTTTAAAGCTATTTTGGTTCCTTTTTCAACTCTAATGGTTTTCAAATAAATTTAAAATATTTTCCCATATTTTTAGTATCAATTTCAGGAGGTTTCATGCGTTAAAAACAACAAGAAATATACTAAGTTTTATGCAAATTTCTTTTTTCATAAATCCAAAAGGGATCAAAAGATAGTCAAATTCTTTACCATAATTACATCAACATAATCATTAGAATTCATACCTATTCTAGATACAACTCACATGGTCTATTCCAAAAGAACATACAATCAACAAGCTTACCAAAAAATTCATGGTAGTCAAATATACAAAAATGATGATCTTTTCCAAAATATCTTAAAATAGTCCTTCAAGTGTTAACCCAAAAACATGACCCATCATAAGTACACACGTTCAATTTTGTTAAAAAAATGAAAGTCATTACAAGCCTCCACATAAGGGGGGTCATCCAAATGCACATGAAAATGTAGTCTTTCCAAAAACAGCTTTAAGAGTGTTCTTCAACTAGTGGCCTTCTCTTTGCCGGCTCTTGCATCTACTATGGGTTAGTTCAACAACCCTAATAGAAGGAAATCTAAACATGGGTAAGAAAATATGGTGGCACGTGTATGCTTGTGCACATGTAGTGGCAATCAAGTGTTCATCAAGCATGCATCATCAACAAAGCAAGAAATTCAAGAGATAGTCAAGCTATTAACATACCAAAGTATATAACCATAAAAGAAGAATATTGTCTAATGAAACAATATACATGAACAAACAATTTAGGACTTCATTTATTCAGTTTCATTCAACTTATCAAAATCTTTATTCCATTCTCTCAAATCTCAATCCCAATACTATATTCCTAGTCGGCCCCCGGTAAGCCTTGTGTGCTTTACGGGCTACTAACCCAATAGAGACATACGACCACCCGCGCGGGCTTATGACTCGCAAGTCGAAGGAAGACACCATCCCGAACACTAATTAAAACCCCGGGTAAGCATAATCTCACCACGCTCAAAATCACATAATTGACGTGCCCAATTGTAGCCTCATGTTCTTCATTTTTCAAGTGTTTATTCTCACACTTCCAATGGCTTATTATTTATATTTGTGTTCATAATTCATCATATTTTCATTATAAGGGTTAAGCATTCAAGTAACTTCATCAATTGTTTATAATTTCATATCAATGATTCATCCAAGCAATTTCACAAACACCTTGCATGCCATTTAAACCCCCTTTGTGATTTTACCAATCAAACCTTTTTGCATTCAACTAGGAGTTATGTCAACATCAAGATAGGGTAAAACCAAATCATTTTATAACAAGAATTCAACTAATGCATAGATTTTCAAGATACATGTAACATATGCCCAAATATGCAAAAAATAAAAATTTTGAGAGATAGATGCATGGTAAACCTATTACACAAGTTCTATACATAGGTTTAGAAGTCTCCTACCTCAATTTCTTCAAGTTGTGGTAGAAATCATAACTTTTCCCTTATTGAATCTTGATGGATTTTTCAAATTTCTTACTTCAAGGTTGAGATTTGTAAGTAAGGAGGCTTTGTGCTTCTTCAATCTCCCAAGAAAAACTCTACTCCACCAAAGATCTTCAAACACTGGCCTTCCCTCTTTTCTTCTCTTTCTCTTTTTCTCCCCATCTTTCACGTGAATGTGTATGTGTTTCTAGTGTGTGTAGGGATTTTGGCTTTATAAGCCAAAAGTAAGACAATGGTTATTTCTCCTTTTTGCCCCTCCTAATTTATTTTTCTCATTTTTATTTCTAAGCCCATTTTAGTCATTTTATTTAAAAAATTGAACTCCTTAATAAAATTTTCCATTATTATTATTTTATAATTTGTAAATAAAAAATATTTCGGAGCCTTTATAAGACCCAATAGATGGGGCGCTGGAAACAACAATAATGATAAATTTGGGAGCCCTAATATTATTGATAAAATACTTTATTAAGACTCTTGGCACACAACCTTAACCCATAATTAATGACATAAGGCAATGTTTTAAAACTCGGACCGGACCGGCTGGTTCAACCGGTTGAACCGTCGACCGGTCCACAAAACGGTCTGGTTTAACCCATAAACCCTTTTTAAGTTCAAAACCGTTTTAAAAATAGAAAACCGGTAAAACTGGACGGTTCAACCGGTGAATCGGTTGACCCGGTACCGGTTCTTGGCTACATTTTTTTTTTTGGTATATTCAAAATCTCAAATTTCATGCAATTTTTTGGCTGAATTTTGGCTAAGTTGAGTTGGTATTTGGCTGAATTTATTTTGGATTGTATTTAAAATTTTAAACCCTTGAAGTTTAAAACTCTAGTATTATATATTTGTATCATGTGGTATTTTATTTTATTTTATTTTATGCATGATTATTAGTGTTTATATCTTTTTTTTTTTTTCATGTAGTTGAAGACTAAATTATTGGATTATACTTGGATTAGATGTTAAAATGATTTTTGTTATGGTTTTTGCGATTATGGAAGAATGGCAATGAAGTTTTAACTTTCAATATTGTAATAAAATATGTCTACTATACTTTTTTCAATTTTTTCTTGAAGTTTTACATATTAAGAAAATTCATATTTTATAAATTTTTATTATATAATTTTTAGTAATTTTTGTATAATTTTTTTTAATTTAAAATATCAATAATATGTATTATTAAATTTATTAATTACATAATTATGACATCACAGTTTGATTCCAGTTGACCCGACAACTTGTAACCCGGACATTTTTCCGGTTCGATGAACTGTCTGGGTATGAAAACATTGACATAAGGGTCAATTGTACCTAACTGAAAGGTAAGTTGACTAATCATCCTAATCAAGTGTATTAAAAATAGGCTATATTTTAAAATATATATTTTTTTTTATAATCATTTCCTTGAATTGATTTCGTTTCGTTTTCATTCTTATAGTTGTTTAAGTCTTATAACGAGATTAAATAAAACAGTCTATCATTAGGTCATCTATTCTAAAACTATTTATCTATTAATAATATACAATGTAATACAATTTATAATATTTAGAGTTGACTTAACTATTCAATGGTATAATCCCGAGTCCAATATACACATACATATGCAACTATGATCAAGAAGGGTACATGCACCCTTTATAAAAATGAATAAAATATATCAAATATAAAACTATACAATGCTCAGGTCTTTGTTCACTTCGAACTGCTCTTGCAGTTATCCTCTACATCTCTTAGACCTGCCATTCTCATGAAATAATATATGGATATTCCATCATTATAACAAATTCACCAACTACTAATTAAATGATCTGGGGATCCATAATTTTTTTTCTTACACCTATAGTGCTCCTCAAACTCTTCAATCTATTCAAAGGCAAGTAATTCAAAGATAACAATCATTTTTATAGATCCACAAAAATGCTAACACAACGTTATAAAATCTAAAATTTATAATCTTTTGAATCCACAAGATCTCATAATTTCTTACAATCTAAATTATTATAATATGCAAAATCCTTAATTAATTTTTCCCACTGATTGATCAAATCATATCTACTAAGTTTTTTAGGCTACAAAATCTCTAACTATACTCGTGAAACTTAAATATTCTTATTATATTTGCTCAAGGTCCCCAAAATAGTAGATATAGCTAGAAATTTCTTGTATGTCATAACCTCAAAAGATATTCAATCAAGTCTATAGAATTTCAAACTTGGCAAATAAAGTCTACAAAATCTCAAACCTAGGCTCTGATACCAAAACTGTCATACCCCAAATCCGAATGCTAAACCATTCAAATTAATAAACTTGTAACAAAAATTATCTCAAATTCTTTCGCATACTAATAAGTAAATCAAATTATTTTTAAAACTCAAAAGATATATAAATTAACTATTCACTATCCACAAATAAATAATAAATAATTTATCTCTAAAAGTCCAAATAATAATAAAATCCATAAAATAAAATTAGTACATGTTTTAAAGCTATCCAACTAGAAAAAGTTCTAACTATAAACTACTGAAACTAAATTGATATCCAATTGTTGTTCATTGTGTTGCACCTTGTACTAAAAGATATTACTATCCATCTGTGGCAAAGAATATAGGGGTAAGCTCAAAGAGCCCAACAAGGTATAAGATAACATAACACAATATGTACTGAAACTGGTCAAGTGAATGACACAAATAATTTTGAAAATAGTTTATGATAAATCGAAGCATTTTACAAAATCTCATATCACTTAAAATCATTTCAGTGTTCTCAAATAAAAGATCGATATCATCTTTGCAGCTTTAGCAAATGAATTTTCTAAATATATAAATGAAGATCTGTTAGGACCACGGGATCTATAGTTGTAATTGGCTAATCCGGTTTTGACAAAACGTGTTTTCAATGTAATTACTACATTATTCATAGGTTTAGAGTATCTCAATACCCATTTTATGCCAAGAAGGTTCAAGTTTCATTGATGTGATCTACTACCGACCGTCTTGGTACTAGAGGGATAATTGGGTAATTTAGACTTTTGTTATGATTTTGATCTCACACACTCACACATTGCATGAATAACATATAGTTTATTTTATGTAATAATGTGTGAAGTGGTATTGTGATTTTGAAATAGATTTCCCAACATGCATATTTCAAACCCTAAGGAAAATTAATTTCACAAGACAAGCAAAAAATGAGCACATTCTGGTGCTCGTTCAAACGAACAACATAATGGTCATTGACTCATTTCCATTCGTTCGAAAGGTCTAAATTCAAATGATGTGTTGCAACCTTAAAGTTTTTCTAGTTTGAAGCTCGTTCCATGTTTGTTCGAACGAAGAAAGTTGGTTGTTCTAACAAGCATACCTTCGTTTAAATGAGCGGCTGCGTAAAACAATTTTCCAAACTATTTGAGATTCGAATCTTCACACAATATATAGTAAAAAATTAAGTATTATATGAGAGAACATAGAGAAAATAGAGTACTGAGAGTTCATCATTGTGAGAGTCCTAGAATTGTTAGATCTAAGAGCTTCCATTGAAGAATTTTATATATGTTGCATATCATGCCTTTCTCTATTGATTTTACCGATTGATTTCAAGAAATTTCACATGTTCCTAATCACATCAAAGAACCCCCAATTCACAATCTCACCATTAGAGAAAAGAGTTCAAGCTTGAGGATTTAGTGTTGAGTGATCGGTGGACACCAAAGTTGTGTGGATTCACAATTGTGAGAGGCCCGATCAGAGGATTTTGAGATTGAATGAGGATCCGGTTGTATGGAGAATTCACTTATGAAGAGCTTGAGGATTCAAGGAAGGTTGATGGCGTCATCGTGTAGAACGATGCTAGAGATAGTTAAGCTATGTCCAGTTTATGTGTAATCGATCTTCATCATAGTGAATTACTTCCCTGAGCATTGGCTAGCTCTGGATTTTTCCACCAAGGATAGTTTTCCTAGTCCATCATCATTTCGGTTTGAATTATTCTTTCACTATGTGTTTTTCAATTTATAATTTGCTATATAAATTGCTTCCGTTTGATATGATAATCTAGGTTTCCATGACCATCTTCAATGAATATTGAATTGATAATTGGAAACCTCAATTGGTCAAATTGAATTGTGAATTGAAATTGGTGACAGGTCACATAGTTGAATTTAAGTTGAATTGATAAAATTGACATCTAAATTGAACTTGTGATTTAATTGGACTTTGTTAAATAGTATGTATTGATTAACACTACATGATTACATAATTGAACGGCTTGGTATAATTGATAGAATTATACACATTAGTTGATAATACATTGAAGTTGTAATTCATTTATTTTTTTTTTTAAAGTAGTTGGTAGTGTTGTGGATAAAGAATTGGAGATATTGAAAAATCGAGCATACTCCCCACTTCTAGGTTAATTGCACATCGGGACCTAAGGCTATAACAAATTGGTATCAAGGCTTTCCTTCAAAGGTAATTGATTGATATCCTTAGTGTGAACCATGGAAAGGTTATGTGAGGGCGGTTTGATCTCACGGGCACTCCTATTTGACGGCTCTAATTACGCATATTGGAATGCTTGCATGAGAGCATTCTTGAGAGCCATGGTTGAACAAGTATGGCTCACTATCCAAGAAGGTTAGACCCCTCGCTCATAATTGCAATTACGAAAATTCCCTCCATAATCAAGCCTCCAAATACTTGGAACGGATTAGAGTTGAGGATGAGTGGATACAATACCAAAGGGTTGAATGCCATCTTTAACGCAATAACTCCCGATGAGTTTCACCGTATCATAACTTGTGAGATGTCCAAGAAGGCTTGGGACATCCTCAAGACTACGCATGAGGGTATGTTGACGGTAAAAAGGTCTAAATTATAAATGTTGACTTCAAGGTTTGAAGCTTTAAGAATGAAAGAACTGGAAACCTTTTTTAAGTTCTATGCTAAATTGAGTGACATTGTCAACTCGTCATTCAACCTAGGAAAGAAGCTAGATAGGACCAAGATTGTAAGGAAAATATTGAGGTCTCTCCTTGAGAGATTGTAACCTAAGATAACTGCCATTGAGAAAAGTAAGGACATGTACTCTCTCTTTATTGATGAGTTAGTTGAGTCACTTCAAACTTTTGAGCTAACTTTAAGGCATGCAAATAAAGTAAAAAGTCTTGCCTTAAAATCAATGCAAGGAAAGAGTGAAGGGGATTTATAAATTGACCCTGAGTCCATTAATGATGAAGGCTTAGCTCTCTTTGTTAGAAGGTTTAACAAGTACCTTAAGGGCAGAATGCCTAACTCTAAGGGATCTCAAAGCTCAAGTAAAATATCCTTTGGAAATTCTAACTCTTCAAGGGACAAAGTCCAAAATCTTCCTTTGGTAGTGATAGAAGAATATCTTCATCACAATCCTCCTCTAAACCTATTGAGTGCTATGATTGCCATAATCTTGGGCACATAACGGTCGATTGTCGTAACAAGAGAAAGGAAAATTCTTGAAATAGAATGACAATGAAATCATCTCTTTCTAAAGAGGATGAAGATGATGAATGGGATAGGAATGATGATGAAGAAGATAAAGGTGACGAAAGTCAATTCTTAGCTTTCATGAGTGTCACCAATGTCCATTAAGGATCCTCATCCATTGAGGATGAAAATCATAAGGATAACAAAAACCTCGTGTCTAGTGATAATGAAAGTGATGAAGAAGATAATATTGAGATTTTTTTTTAAGAGGCTATTCAATGAATCTATAAATCTAAAAAAATTAACATGAAACTTATCACTAAACTCAAGTCATGTGAGAAGGAGAAGAGTGCCTTAATAGTTGATCAATTCTTATTGATTAACTAAATGAGGATAAATTGTCTCTCTTGGAGAAGGTTGAAACCTTTGAAAAGGAGATAAATTTTTGGTTGTTGAGTTAGAAGACTTAAAGCATCCCTAGATGCTTGTGAGGTTGAAAAGAAGGAATTGAATTCTAAAGTCCACTCTCTTAGTGAAAAACTCATATAAGCTAGGAATGTAAAAGTCAATCTTGAGGATAGGTCAAATAAGTTTTCTAAAATGCTTAATATTGTCCAAATCAAGCATGATAGAAGTGGTTTGGGTTATGACATATTCACAGATAAGAACAAACCTTCCACATCCACTTCAAGTCAGTCTCTCACACTCAAGCTGGTTGTGTTTGTGTCCTCAAAATTTAAAGGTGTTGAACGACCTAAACCTAAGAGGCAAACCCAACCACAACTAAAGCTTCAAGCACATTCTCTTTCACTACCTCATTCTAGACCACAAGCCGAACCTCAACCAAAATCAATGTTTTGTTCTTATTGCATGGTTAAAGCATTTTAGGGGGAAGTGTGGATTTGCTAAGAATAAACAAACAAAATCTCACACCAAGACCTTAGAGCACAAAATGAAAATTTCTACCTTGAAGTAACAAATGACTACTCATATTAAAAAATCATGGAGCATGGCTCAAAAGATCATTCGATTTTCCAACCTTGAAAAGCCTAATGTGATTCCACATTCCAAGGTTGGAGGTAAAGTCAAGACTCAAAGTGTTTCTCCTACTCCCAATAGAATTGTAAGACAAATTTGGGCGAGGAAGGATAAATTGAAAGGTCTTCAGAAGGAGTGTGCAAGTCACACTTCAAAATTTGCTTCTTCCTTAGGAAGAGCAAATTCATCTCTTAGATGCCTAAGAGATTTTAGTTCAATTTAAGGATTCTACTCTTCACTCTCATCCTAGAGTATCCCTATGAATTACTTTATCATATTGTACTCATTGTTTCTTATTAAAAATCATCATTGAGTAAGTTGAGTTATTTTTCATAGTTTAGGTGATCCTTATATTAGTCCTTTATTCTAGGTCTATGGATCTTTTATTATTTTTTGTGGATTTTTGATCTTTCATAGTTAGGTGCATTTCATATCTTTATGAAGTCAATAATCCAAAAACATTTTTCCTTTCATTTTCATTACTAATGGTAATCCCATTTTTTTTAAAAAAGAAAAGTGAATAGAGATGCATTGTTAGTGTTTAAGACTATCACATGGGTACTTTAGTTTATCACTATCTTCACTTAGTCTTATTCACTTGAATGCATTCAATCTTTCAATCTATTTGTGATATCATGGTGCTTAGTCTTGTATATCTTCTTACATGAGATCGCCTTATAGATAGTTTGGACTTAGTGGTTTTATGTTTATGCATCGATAAGTCCATAACTAGAAAAATTGACTTAGGTTGAAAAAAACAAAGGACCAAAAGAAAAAGCCTTAAAAGATAATAACAAACACACAAAATAAAGAACCAAGAGTGGAAGGAAAGGGCTACTTTTGGGCTAGTGTGTATGCTATCAAATGAAAATCCTTTGAAAAGAGCAGCCAACTCAACTGCGTGAAATTCGCCTTGCAAAAGGTGAGAAATATGCAATTCAAATTGCAAAAATTTACCTTTGAAGTTGAGAGGGAGTTTTGATTGGAAATGGTCAAAAATCCCTAAGTTGATTGACTATGGTTGTTTTCTAATATTGTTGTGTGAATCATTCAATACCATAGAGTCAATCTAAATATAAGAACATCACATGTTTGAAGCTTAATGAATATGTTTACACATCGTGGTTGAATGAGTAGAGAGTTAGGTTACATGGACTTAAGTGTTCTAGGACTAATTGAATATCTTGATTCATTTTAGAACACATATTTCATACTCTTTAAGTCACTCAAAAATGTTCTTATAATTCAGATTTCAACTCAAAAACATTGGGATTAGTTTTAGCATTGTTGATAAATGTATTCTTTTCAAATTGTTTCATGCTAAAAACTGAAGTTTTTCATTGAAAATCCATGTTTCCCCTATTTTTGGTTTGTTGAAATGGGTAGAGGACACAAGCAAAGCAAGACAATATATTTTTCCTAAGACCAGTAAGGCTTTAGGTCCTCGTTAATGAACCCTTGTTCGAATGAAGGCTCGTTCGAATAAGCTCCATTCAAACAAGAGACTGGTCGGTTTCAAAACACATGACAAAGGTTCGAACTCATTATTTCCTATAGCTTATCTTCACATTCTCTCAGTCTCCTCTCATTTTGTCTTGATATATTAATCCTAGTATACGTCATTTGCATATTCCGTTCCAATTAGGTCGATCTATTCATCAAGGATGTCATTTTAACCATTCAGTTTCATATTCCCACCGTTCGTTGGTTCGGTAAGTCATAGTGTCATTTTCACTTTCTTTAATCTATTTGATCGCTTTCATCTAGATATTAGGATTAGTGTGGAGCATTAGATCGGTACACCTGACATAGTGATATATTAGGTTTATCTTATCAGTGTTTTCACTCTAGCTACGTGATCATGTATTACATGATAATGCCCATAGCACAGGATCGCTTTTCCTATGCTATCCAATTAGGTGCAGTGTAAAGACCTGAAAAATGGGAATGATTTTTTTTTTTTTTTGATAGAACAGTATTTAAATACCCTTAACATTTTTTTTATTTTTTTATTATTAATTTTATTCAAGATTAGATTATGGAAATAATGTGAAGGGGAAATAAGGTATTAACGGAGGATCCAAAATCAGCAAAATAAATGATGGTGAACCGAGTCCCGACCCTCAGCCAAGTTTACCGGTATTTCATAAATTAATATTTTATGAAATAAAATAACATTAAACATGGGAAGAAGATACCTGGCTTAATATCAGATTTACCGGTGTATCATAACTTCATATTTTATGAAGTGAAACATTAAATATTGTGGGATAGACCAGAAATTTTGCTTGGAAAAATATATCTAATTTTATATTTAGAGATGGAAAGAAAATATATACATACATATATATATATATACACGTACACCAAGTGGGTGCATGCCAACGGTGTGGGGAAACCAAGGTGTGTGATGTGTGTGTTTGTATATTTTATGATATATATGTACAGATATCAGGCGGCAGTGATAGAAAAGAAGGTAAAATCAGAGATATCGGAGAGCTAGTCAACAAAAGGGGGCTGTGACGGCCGAGTTATGAGGGGATAGGTAGAGAGAGAAAGAAGTGAGAGAGAAAGAGATACAGAGAGAAAGAAATGGGGCAGTGCGTGTGAGAGCACCCATGCACTGGTGTGTTTAAGAAGAGGGGAAGATCAGGAAAGAATGAAGGAAACTCAAGGTTTGAACTAGGGGTTGGAACAGCAAAAGAGAGGAGGGGGTCCAAAGAGAAAACTGAGAAAATGAGGTAACTGTCAAGCTTTTGTTTTTGAAAGTTTCTAGCATGATATTTAGTTTAAAGAGTAGAACCATACTGAGCATGAAACAAGGGTTAACTAGCAAGAAAAATCATTAAAAATGATTCGAAAATGAAGCAGAACGATAGAGTTGCAGGTTCTTGTTGAATAATCGGGTTTGAAGCTTTGTGTTTTAAAACATGGTTTAAGTGATAGGGAGATACTCACACAAGGTGCAGAACATTTTTAAAGAAAGAAATGGTCCAAAACAGTTGGAAAGTAGGCTAAAAAAATTGAGGAAACTGATGGCCGGAAAACCACCTGCATGGCCGAAAAAAAAAAATGGATCTGGGTGCCGGAAATAATAGAGTATTTGAGGTCCAAAATAGTTCCAAAAGATTCCCCAATGTCTTAGGATTAATCTGGTGCAAAAATAGCTAGAAACCGACGTCCAAAAGTGGGGTTTTGAAACGGTGTTTTCGCGGTCTCCGGTCACCGTCACCGGAGGGGGTGACCGGAGAAGATTGAGACTCACCGGATTATCGTGGGGTGACCGGCGCAGCGAATCGGGCCTGTTTGCCTTGGGCCTGTTTTAGTTTTTGATTTGGGCTTAATGAATTTAAAGGAGTCTGGGCCGATTTAATTTGTAGAGGGTATTGGGCTTTTGAAATTGGGTCTATTTTAATTCAGGGGGTTTGGGCCTAAACTAATTTGGGCCAATAGTTAGGAAATTGAAAGAAATAAAAAGGAAAGAAAAGGAAGAAGGAAAATGGGAGTAGCTGGGGTTTGAACACGGGATGCGTAGGAAGGAGACCAAGCACCGAACCGGTTGGACAGGCATCGCCCGTACTAACCACAGCCCGCCAATATATAGATATTGCATGATAGTAACACTAAATTAATTAAATTAATTAATTAAAATTAAATACACAGAAATGGCCAAGGACCCAAATGAGACAAGCCATATATGTTTTCTAACTATCTTGGACCTCCTAAGACCAATGGTGAGGTCTGTGACATGAGACGAGGTCTCAAAAAATAAAAGACCTATAGAACCCTTTAAAATTATCAAAATGCCCTTGAATCAAAACTAGTCAAACGAACTCCGATTAGAGTGAATGAATAATGAATTTTTATTATTTCGAGTATTCTGGACTCAACCGTGGAGTTTGATTTACAAAAAGAGGTCTTGAGAAATAAGAAACCGTGAGAGTGCAGAATGACTATTTTGCCCTTTTAGCCCGAACGCCCAAATTAAATTTCGCAAAAGCCTAAACCTATTTTCTTCAACGTTCCGGACACAATGGTAGAATTTAATTTAGCAAAATAGAAACTAATAAAATAAAGACATAAAATTTGATGAATAGCATCATTCAAGTAGCAAACGGACTGAGTTGCATTTTGTGATTTTAGGGACACCGACAGGCAAAGAGAGGACAGTCTGACCTTTTACATTCTCCTTGTTAGCCACTACACTTCGAGCACAGTTTATTAGAGTTGAGACCAACCCGTAAGGTATGATATTTTGCTAAGTAAGAAATAGGATTAAGTTAGGAGTAATTGTTATATTGATTCCTTGATTCACACATTGCTTTGACTATTATATGCTTATGTGATTCTCGTTACTTTCTTGGTTGAGTGATAGATGTGGATCATGACTGTTGTGTATTCCATCTGTTGGCATAATGTGTGATTTATGTTTTAAAAAGTTATCAAGATGGTGAAACGTGAAAATCAAGCATGCGATTGAATTGGTTGTTTATGACATGTAAACTTGTGGACTGAATCGTGTAGTTTAATGTCATTGTTATTAAAGCATGCTTCATATGTTGATAAATTGTTTGGTTGAGATCACATCATGGCATAGTGGAATCGAAGCATATTGGCATAGTGTGATTCCTTGATAGCATGGTGTGGGTTTGAGCACGTGGTGCTGTGCATTATGAGGGTGTAGATCCTGTGGTGAAAAACCCAAAATTGGCCATGGCTCTCACGCCAGCGAGGACGAACCGTAAAGTGAAACATAGTACTCGGGCTATCGGGGAAGGACCGTAAGACGAGACATGTGTGGCATAGAGTTTGCATGTGTGCGTCATGCATATTGATCATGTATTGCAATGATGACATCGAATGACATGTAGAGATAAATGTACACTTGCACATGCCATGCCTTAATTTGTTTTCTTGCATTAGCATTATATTATACCAACAGTTGAGCTGACCCATTTGTGGGATAACATTTCAGATGACGCTTTAGCTACATGAGATTCAGTGGTGTCTTAGTGAATGAAAGAACTCGAGGTGTTTTGGCCCTTGGGGCATATTTTGAGATGTAAGGGCCTAAGCCCGAATGACCCATGAACACTGTGATGGTGGGATGTATCTTATGTTATTTTGATGTATTGATGGTAATGAAAGCATGTTTAGTTAAATCTGTTTAGATTGCTCTTTATTTTATTTTCTTTCGGCTTCGTTACTCGCGCCTCGGGTTCGTGGAAATTCGGGGCGTGACATGCAGCTCCTAAGAGAGTTGTTTGGTTAGCTTCACCGATTGCTCTTATTCGAGCTGGGTCTGTTATGTCCTAACTTGTATGTCTAGAGAGGGTTGCCACTATTGAGGATATCCATGAGACACTCGTGTATAGACTTTTCGCGTCTCGTGGTTGGCTACCTCTCTTAACTGTCATGGGTCATGGCGATGAGTCTTTAGTTCGAATGTTCTACTTGAACCTTGGATCTGGTGATGTGCAGGGAGGATACCCTATCACAATTCGTAGTGTTGATTTTATTCTCTTCGCAAACTTGAATGCTCAGACTCTTGGGCTACCCTAAGTTGAGCAGCCAGGTTTTTCGTAACCTTAAGATGTTATACTATCATCTGCTGAGCTAATCGTTTCTACCCTCCACGTTATTGCTTTGACAGTCTTCTATACAAAGGATACTATTTTAGAATAGGGTTATCTTCATGAAGGTTATCGTATCCTCAATCTCATCATCTTTAGCATTCTTTATCCAGTCAGTCATATGAAAACACTGACTCTTTTCCACACTACACTTTTATATGCCATCGGTGATACCATTTTGATTGATACACCTTCCTACATCTTAGGAGTCATCGATTCGTTGACTGTAGGTGTTAGACGCACTATCATTCTTCCATTCAGGAGTCTGATCACCAAGATTTGCATTGCCCAGTAAGTTCCATTCTTCACGATAGATATGCTTATCCTTCCTCCTGGACCTTTCATTTGCATGACACTAGCGAGGTCCTGGGGACATGTCATTACACCTCCCGTTGAAGATGATGATATGGCTCAAGAGGAGCTAGAGCAGGAGCAGATGGACCAGCAGCAGTAGGAGGAGCAGCTGCCTGAGTAGGTTCAGCCTTAGGCTCCACATCAACAACATCAGCAATAGTAGGCATAGGCATCGGGACAGCCGTAATAGCCTCCACGGTCGTTGCAACTACGTGGAGAGCAGATTATGGTCAAGGATTTCTTGGTTGACCGAACTCCACTGCACTTTCGTACCCCACTTAGTACCGACTTCCATGAGTCAGCTAGAGCATCTTTTTCTATAGCCAACCAACCGATGTCCAGAGATGAGTTTGAGGAGAGGCTTTAGCAGCATCATGCCCAGATTCGTGTAGACGTTGATCAGCAACTACACGAATACTACACTCAGATCCGTGCAGAGTTCTATATGCCGATGATAGAAGAGATGGTCTGTCATCGAGGTGCCCTTCAGTAACAAACCTAGGCATTTTCATAGGCCTTTCCACCTCTAGGACCTCCAGCATCAGACTAGTGATGCTAGCATAGTTTACATGAAAGATGAGCAATTTTTTAGTGAGGTTTTTCTTGTATATTTTCACCACTCGTCAAAGCATGTACTTATATTGACAAGATTATTTTTCATTTTTGTTATTTTAGTAATTTTTTTTTTTTTTTTTGGGTTTGATATTAGATGCTTTGTGTGGTATGATGTTTCACATTTTTCCATTGTGTTTATTATCTATGTTGTTTGTTCGTGTTATCTCATTATGCATGATTGTATTAGATCTTATTCTTCATTCCTCAATTATCCTTATTGTTTCCTACCTTTGTCATCGTGACAAAAAAGTAGAGATGTTGTGTGAGAGCACTTAATGAGAGGGAGTTCCTTAGTGCATAAAGTCACATATTGAGGAGGAGTACAAGGGGAGTATTTTTTTTTTTTAGCATATGATTGAGATAGCATATATTTACAATTATCATGCTCACAGGTTTTGATGACATGATTGATGTGTTTACTACACCTTGTTACTACATGGATATTCATCTATTCTTGTGATTTCATTATATTCATTTGATATATCTTTCTTGATATGATCTTATGTGGTATAGTTGAGGGTGTTGTGCAGGAAACGAGTTGCCTATATTTGGGCATTGCTAAGTGACTTGACAATATAGAATACTTGATCCAAATTTGTAATTTCCTTTTTTGGCTCTTTGGGGTTTATATATTTTGATGTATTGTATTTTTGTACTAAGTGTAATAGTTTTGCCACGGATTGCTAAAGAAGGAGTTTGTTAGGACCACGAGGTCCATAGTTGTAATTGGCTAATCCAATTTTGACAAAATGTGATTTTAATGTAATGACTACATTAGTCCTAGGTTTAGAGCATCTCAATACCCATTCTATGCCAAGAAGGTTCAAGCTTCATTATCATGATCTACTACCGGTGGTCTTGGTACTTGAGGGGTAATTGCATAATTTGAACTTTTGTTATAATTTGAATCTCACACACTCACACATTGCATGCATAGCATATAGTTTATTTTATGTCATACTATGTGAAGTGGTCTTGTGATGTGAAATAGATTTCCCAACATACATATTTTAAACCCTAAGGAAAATTGATTTCACAAGACAAGCAAAAAATGAGCACATTCTGATGCTTGTTCGAACGAACCTAGTGGCTCGTTCGAACGAACAACAGAATGGTCATTGGCTCATTTCCATTCGTTCGAAAGGTCTAAATTCAAACGATGTGCCGCAACCTCAAAGTTTTTCTTGTTTAAAGCTCATTCCATGTTTGTTCGAATGAGCATACCTTCATTCGAATGAGCGATGTGTAAAATAGTTTTCTAAATTGTTTGAGATCCGATCTTCACACAATATATAGTCAAAAATTTAGTATTGTGCGAGAGAACATAGAGAAAATATAGCATTGAGAGTTCATCATTGTGAGAGCCCTAGAATTGTTAGATCTAAGAGCTTCCATTGAATAACTTCATATATATTGTATATCATGCCTTTCTATATTGATTTCACTAATTGATTTCGATAAATTCCACATTATCCTAATCATATAAAAGAGCCCCCAATTCACAATCTCACTATTGGAGAAGGGAGTTCAAGCTTGAGGATTCGGCGTTGAGCGATCGGTAGCCACCGAGGTTGTGTGGATTCACAATTGTGGGAGGCTTGATCGGAGGATTCCCAAACTGAAGGAAGATTTGATTATATGGAGAATTCATCAATGAAGAGCTTGAGAATTCAAGGAAGGCTGATGGCGTGATCATATAGAATGACGCTAGAAGTAGTTAGGCTGTCACGACCCGAAACCCACCCTATGCGGATCTCGTGTCGCGGGACCGACCCCAAAGTCGTCCTACTTTTTCCATTCCTGTATCATAGTACTAATATGCAAAGTACTAAAATCTTAAAACAATAACAGCGAAAGTCTTATCAATGACCATAATCAGCGGAAGTCTTTCAGTACACAATGTCAGCGGAAGTCTATTCAATACATGATATGGTTCTACAATAACAAAAATAAGAACCAGACATAACCAGCACCCGTGGGTGGTGAATACATGGGAGAACTAAACATAGACTGGTACAGTTACTCAAAATATCCTCCTACGCTCGTAGACTCCTACTAGGATCTTGCAACATCATCATCTGAAATGGGGGTAAGTAGGGTGGAATGAGCTACGAGAGCTCAGCAAGTAAAAACAGATCTCCGACACTAGTATCCATGAAATATGAATCCATGAATAAGATTATGATAGCCAATCATAAGAAAAGAGATGCTGTGATAGCCAATGAGAACAGTTGCCATGAGGGCCAATGAACAATAGGTCACAATGTACAATTAGGAGTAATGGATACAGCATCAACATGAAACTCTCAATAACAATGTATTAACATGAATGTACTGCCATAATAAATTGATCACGATCAAATCAATGAAGGATGTCCTCTCAATGTAAGATAAGTCATAAGAATTAGTGTCATTCAACAATCACAGTCATATCAATCAATAAGAGATGCTTTTATTCTATGTCAGGGCTCGGCACACCCTCGGTCTTTTGGGGCCCGGCATACCCCCTAGTGAATTCCAGTGAATTTCCATATGTCCGTTCACGGACTTGACCTGTAGGTCTCCAGTCAATCAGAAAGCATCAGATGGATATTATGACTGAGCACAAATCCGATATACATAAACATTTGATGATCATAAATGATTCCATAAGAGTATAAAAATGGAATATCATATATACAATGAAAGCATAACAGTAGGCCTTTCAAGGCATGGTTCAACATGATAACAATGATATAGCAGTCAATCAATGTCCACAAGATAGAACAATATCACATTGTGGATAGCAATAACGTGAGGTACTTTCAAGAGTACAAGTTTGGCAGTAAAGAATAAACTTGGCTTCAGAAACACCACATGGAAAAGAAAGGGAATTTACTTACCTCTATTGCGATCCTATATCAGACATCCGTTAGTTTGCCTTTTCCTTTCGAGTCTCCTATATATCAGTAGATACGTCTCAGAATTAATGCTATTTAAAAAATTTTATGTCTTGTTATCTTAGGCATCTCTATCACTAATTTAGACATTATCATTGAGTTCGGAACGCCGAAGAAAGTTGGTTTAGGCTTTCGCAGAATTTCGTTTGGACTTTTGTACTAAAAGGGCAAAATGGTCATTTTACACTTTTATGGTATTTTATCCTTCAGGACCCCATCTCGTAAAACAGACCTCACCATTGATCTTAGAATGTCTGAGATAATAAAAATTGACTATTCATTTGCATCGTTTGGACTTCGTTTGACCCATATTTGAAATAGGGGCATTTTTGTAAAATTTAATATTTTATTAATTTTTCTGTTTGGGCCACAGTGACATTTCCTAAAACTTCTGGGGTCGGTTCACAATTTCTCAGAGTTGGGGTCTGAACCAGTGGGTTCACGGTTAAAAACCCTAAACCGGTCTAACCCTTCACTAAACCAACCGGTTCAGTTAAATTCAGAAAACCAGATTACAATATCCTAGTTCCTACCCTATCCACGGTTTGGATAAGCCCAAACCCAAATCCCACATTTTCTATCCCTGCAACCAAACAACCTAATTTCATTTAAAATTAAATTGTAAAACGACACAGTATAGCTTGCCCCTTTATTTCCTGTCGGGTCCCGACCCGATCCGACCTAAACCCGGTTCCGTCTTAACCCGAGACAACAGTGTTGTCTTCTTCGCTTTCCCGGTCAGAGAACATTAGGGTTTCGTCACCTTCTCCGGTGACGATGACCCAGTTCCGATGATATCTTGGATCAAATCCAATGCAGTATTTTCCCTCTTCCCTCAAGGATCTCAACCCTAACCTTAGTTTTCATCAAGACCCTCCCCATCTTCACAAATATAGGGATCCATAGCTCCGGCCGATTTTTCGGCCGAACCTTCCCTTTCATTTTCGTGACTTTTAGGTCACGGTTTCCACTCAAATTTCATCCTAAATCTTTTCTGCACCATTAGGGTTTATTTCTATAAACTTAGACTAAGCTTTTAAGCATAAAATCATAGTGTAACCAAGACCTGCAACTAAGTTTTTCTCCTTCATTTCAACATCTTTTAAACTCATTCTTTTTGCAAAATAACCTAGATCTCATGCTGATTTAGACCTTATAGATAGATATAAGTTTCATGCTCTAAATCATAAAAACAGAACTCAAATCACTAACCTGGGTTTTTAGTTTTTTGCTCATTGTGACTCTCTCTCTGAACCTCTACGCTTCCTTCAACTTCTATCTCTTCTTCTCCCCTTCAGTTCCTGATCCTTCCCTTTCTTTTCTAACCTCTCAACTCACAAACCAGTATACATATATATAACACCCACACCGACTCATTTCTCTCTTTCTTTCTCTCTCTCTCTCTCTCTCTCTCTCTCTCTCTCTCTTCTTTGCAATCAGCCTTGACTATAGTGAACCATCCATTACACCCTAACCATCCACGTACCATGAATGCTATACATATATATATATATATATGTATAAGACCACTTGCACCAAGGTCGGTGGCCTTGGTGCTTTCCTCTCAGCCGCACAGCACACACACATACACACAGTGACATACTCACTGGTCAGCAGCCTACATACAGCCCCTTTTCCCTTTTTCCTCTCTTTCCTTTTCATTTTCTTTTTATGTAATATACATAAATATATACTACACAATATTCATACATATATTTATACTATATGTATTTTTATACACAAATAAAATACATATTTTTATACATTAAATATATGCATAGTCTTGTATATAAATTCATTTATAATAGCGCATGCATACACTGATTTTAGACGTACTACGTATCTGAGAAATATGTTCGTGCATGGGAATGCGTGCATGCATGCATTACGATGTTAGGTCTTAAGGTGCTCGGGTGTTGCCCGGCACTAGGTATACTAAGCAAACCCTTCACATCACTCAATCGTTTGGTTCCATGAAATACTATGATATATAGCTCAAACAGCTCACATTACACTATTCAGTCGATTGACCTTGATAAACATGTCGTATCCCGGGTCGGGATATCACATAGGCCGTGTCTAGTTTACGTGTAATTGATCTTCATCATAGTGAATTGCTTCCTCGAGCATTGGCCGACTTCGGAGTTTTCCACCAAAGATAGTTTTCCTAGTCCGTCATCATTATGGTTTGTGTTTTTCTCTCTCTATATGTTTTTCAATTCACAATTTGCTATATAAATTGCTTCTGCTTGATATAACAATCTAGGTTTCCATAATTGTGTTCATTGAATATTGAATTGATAATTGGAAACCTCAATTGGTCAAATTGAATTGTGAATTGAAATTGGTGAATTGGGAATAAATCATACAGTTGAATTTAAGTTGAATTGATAAAATTGATATCTAAAGTGAACTTGTAATTTAATTAGGCTTTATTGAATAATATGCATTAATTAACACTACATGATTACATAATTGAATGGTTTGGTATAATTGATAGAATTGTACACATTAGTTGATAATACATTATAGTTGCAATTCATTTATTTGCCATTTGAAGTAGTTGGTAGTGTTGTGGATAAAGAATTGGAGATATTGAAAAATCAAGCATACTTATTCGACCCCTCCCCTCTTCTAGGTTAATTTCACACCGAGACCTAAGGCTGTAACAAGATCAATAGGCATATTTAGTGCAATTTTTCAGCTATAGTTAAGCAGCCAACGAATACAAAAAATTACAAAATTTCATACTTAAGCTTTTATAACTATTCCAGACTTAGTGGTAGAGTCTATTTAGCCAAATGAGGCTCATAAAGTATAGGTCCTTAAGAAATGAACCCTTTAAGTGATACTTAATGAATATTAATTACTTTAATAGGACCAATATAAGTTATGGACGATAAAGAATGACAAAGAATAACTGAACAAAGAAAGCAGATGACAACAAGGAGAGTCGAGGTAGTTAGTTAGAACCCTTTCATTATCAAGACACCTATTGTCCTTAGGGGAAATATGAAGAGGCAAGGACTTACTAGGGCATAATCCAAGAACCAAAAAAATGTGGGTGACAAATTTCTAGAGATAGAGTTACCCGATAGTGAAGAATGTGACAGTGGCTACAAGGAAGCCACAATATAACCCAAGTAAGGACAAAATGCAAAATATCAAATGAGAAACCCTGAACCTTGAAATGGAAATTTTTTAATTTTACGATATTACATGCAGTACCTTTTTAACTTTATGATACTATATCAAATGTTTTAACTGCACGTCTTTATCAATATATCCATAAACATTTTAAATGAAATGGATAGTTTAACGAAAAGTTTGGCAAACATGTTTTTAACATGAAATTATATGCCATACAATGTTCATGACAAATAGTCATGCCCGATTGGGGGGCTAAGCTATATTCATGACACAATCATGCTCGGTTGAGGGGTTAAGCCAGATTGTGTAAGCCTAGAGTTCTAGATTATACTTAGTCGCCTAAGTGACTATTTAAGATGAAGATAAAGAAAGATTGGCATATATGATTTCATCATATTAGGACAAAGGGTCTGATATTATAATTGGATAATCTGGTTTGACAAAACATGCTTTGTGTGTGATCATACATAAGTCCTAGGAGTAAGTATCTCAATGCCCGTTTTACTCCAAGATCGTCTAAGAGACATTACCGTGTATCATTACCGGCCAACTTGGTTTATGAAGGGTATATTGGACTTTTGTATTTGATTTGGATCTTACACACTCACACATTGCATATAATTTTTATCATAACATCATGCGTGTGTTAGACATGTGATTGTGAAACAATTTTCCCAAAAATGCATCTTAAAAACTCCAAAGGGAAAATTTTGTCCACAAGGCAAGCAGAATAAGCAACTCTTTGTTGCTCGTTCGAATGAACCTTGGCTCGTTCAAATGAATAACATAAGTTCATTTTCATTCATTCGAAAAAACTGTGTCAAACGAAGAGCTGCAACTCAGAATTTTGCTTGTTTGATATTCGTTCCTAGTTCGTTCAAATGAATGATGGTTCGTTCGAAGGAACCCTAGGCTAAATTCTTGAGAAACAAGTTCATTGCGAAAATTCACGCCCATTTTGGATTGAACAAACGAACTCTATTTTTGACCTTATTTTGGATTGAACAAATTCATTGCGAAAATTCACAAAAATTCAGTCGAAAGTAGTGAAAAATAGAATGAGAAATATTTCAATTGTGAAAGCTAAATTCTTGAGAAATCAAAAATCTTTCATGAGAGATCAATCATAATTTTCATTCATACATTTCTCTACTCATTCATTAATTGATTTAGATCATCTACTAGATCTAAATCTGATCTAAGAGCCTCTTGTTCATGTCAATTTCACCATGGATAAAGTATGGAGTTCAAGCTTGAGGATTCGGCGTTGAGCAATCGGTGGACCCCGAGGTTATGAGGATTTGTAATTGTGGAACGTCTAGATCGGAGGATCCTGAGACCATTGAGGATTCTGGTTGTATAAAGATTCTGGTTGTGAGGAGCTTGTGGATTCAAGAGGAAATTGAAGACGTGATTAGGTAGAACGGAGCTTGAGATACAAAGTTCATTCGTAGATACGTTGTAATTTAATTTCTATTATAGTGGAAGTCTTCTTTGAGCATTAGCTCGAATCTGGAGTTTTACTCCAAGGATTGTTGTCCTTGGTGGTTTCTCTATCATCAATCAATTTGCAAATCTCTCAATCACTTCATCTCTTTCAATTTACTAATTATTTTGCTTGAATGCTTTTGCTAGAATATTGATATTGATATTAAGTTTTCATGAATCTCATAATTGAGCCTTAATTTAATTAATTGATGAAAACTTAAATTGAGCAATCGAAATTGTAAATTGAATTGAATTAACATTTGATCACTTAGTTGAATTTTACATTGAATTGACAAATTGATTATCAAATTGAACTAGTTAATCACTTAGGTGTATGTTGATAGGTTTGTTTATTTGAATAATTCTTGGCTATTAAATTGGTAGATGGGCTTACATGTTGGATTAAGCACGTTGAGTGCTTTTGCTGTTGTGGCATCGTTGTTGTAGACAAGAATTGTAATTAACAGTTGACAAATTTTTAATTCTAAAACCACTCTATTCAACCCCCCTCCCCTTTTTTAGGTTAAATTCACATTTTAGGACCTTAAGTGACATCCTAGTGGTATCCCTCTGTATCACATCACACAATTTTCAATTACAACTTTATGCTTACTATGTTTTACCTTGAAAAACAATCTGGCAAAAGAACCAGCATGATTTCTTAAATATCTTAGGATCAATTATATGTATATGATTTATAAATTTCAAGAGCTTCAGTACAAGTCTTTTAACTGCTATTCTTGAAAGTTTATGAAAGGGTTTTCTTTAAAAATCATAACAGGGAACTCGAGTTACTGACGAGATTTTCATAAATCTCACAAGATTTTTATCCTGTATATTTCAAGTGGAAACACATAAAGCATAGTCTAAGGAAAAGGATTTAATTACAACTCTTTTGGAAGATCAATAACTTTTGGCTAGCATAGCATCTTTTGTAGAGAAAGTCCAAAAGTTATTTTAAAGCTGTAATTTTCAGATATTGGTATTAATGTAGTATTTATTTATGCTCTACCATGTTTCAATTTTCGCTCCTTTTTAAGTATGATTGCATGGAATATATGTACCAGTCAAAAGGCCTTCGGTTGGATATGTCATCAATGTATTATATAAAAGTTAGTATATTTGTGAAGTACCTAACTGGCCGGTCATTATCCCTAATATGCATAGGGTGGGTTTGGGATGTGACATGTACAGTTGTATTGTGGATTGTAAAGGCAAGTTATGTTGTTCTAAGTATGAAATGTTCTAGGAATTTGAGATTTTAATGCAATGCTATCATTGAAAGAATGACTTAAATTGTACTTGACATGTTTATGGATGAGATGATGTATAAGTGAGTCACATAGGTATCGTTTCCGCATATTATTATTGTTCATTAGGTGTGACTTATTTGATTTTGTATGACTTGTCCGAGTGACAATTCGGTCATGTCTTGCATCTTGCATAGGGTGGGGTTTGGGATGTAACAAATCGTGCAAAGGAATGTATTAAGAGATTTATGAATAAATAGTTAATCAATATATGAGAGTAACTCTAGATCACACCATAGGAAAAACATTATTTACATTCTTGTTTTCAGAACTATACTCTACTTTAGTATATGTTTCAAACGTGTATACATTACTAATGATTTAATTTATCTTATCTTACATGGGAATCCCATCCCAATTTATCATTCTCATTTGTATTAGATGTCTTATAAGGTCATTTCACTTCAATTTCACTCATTTGATCACTTTCATGTTTTATCCCAAGTTCAAAGGTCACATTATTACTCATTCAACCACCTTAACCTTCATTAATTAAGTTTCATATCATTCTCTATAAGCTTCTTAGAGTTGATCATACTTTAACCTATATATAGGGTATCTGTTTGCCTAAATAGATGTTAAAAATGAATTCTTGGACCTCAAAAACCCTAAAGAGGTCTTGTCGCAATGATTTTATAGCTTTTAGGTATCTTTTAAACTCGAAAGGATATTTTTGTAATTATAATAACACTGGTTTCATGCCTATCAAGACATAATCTCATCAAATGGACCTTGGAAATAGATCTAGAATGTCTAAAAATCCTAAGGTTGCTCTCATTATTTTCTCTTTCCTCTTTTTGGTATATGTTCTATGTCTAAGGGCATTATCATAATTTCACACATTCATGTGGGACAAATCAAGTGTCCCAATTTTTCTACTTTGATATTATATTTGAATTTGGGGCATCCAAAAACTTTTTATAAGTCATTTCTGGATTTTAATTAGCATTCTGGTTGCCTCACTATGTGTATTTTCATTATTTTATATATTTATGTGAGATCACCATTGGGTTCCCGAATGTCCAAACGTACCTCGTATTTGAATCCAGAGTGCCCAAAAATCTTGAGTATGCACCATTCAACATTTTAATTGACTTTTATTTCAATTTTACAAGCTAGTGGGATCTTTTGTAATTTTCACAATTAGATTCATGTATTTTGTAATTTTTTAGAATTAATTGACTTTCTTACTGTTATCCTTTATTCAATTTCCCTTTCTTCTAAACAGACAATCCTCATTTAATTGTTTCCTTGATAATCCAATTTGGGATAAACTTATCTAGGATTTTAAGTAATAATTAATACAAGACCAACCTCGTAACCAAACAAGGTAAATTTTAATAGATAGTGGGCCAATTCAGCCCAATTACCAAATCCATTGAGTAGATGGACTGGCCCAAATTAGGTTTTAAAATAAAAACCAACCCAGTATAAAAAAGACAGAAGCCTAAAATAAGATTCAACCCATGAACAAAATTCCAACCTAAAACTCACAACTCGACCCAAAATGAACTATTATCGTCTTCTCCAAAAGACGGGACATGCAACTCAAAAACTAGCTCTCCAATTCATTTTTCAGTATTTTCCTGGATTTTCGATCATCCCGAACACCATCAAATGTCATCTAACATCAGCCTTGATCATTTTCATGGATTAAAGTCCACCAAAACTCTTAGGATTTCAAGATCGCGTGAACTTCGGCCTTGGCTAAACTCCTAGTTTCAGCCACCACTCTTACTTATTCTAATTCCAAAGACTTACCAATCTTTTAGAGGGGCATAGGGAAAGTCGAAGCAAGATTTTAAATTTGGACATAGGCATAGATCGCATATGGTGAGGGAACCCAGATATGGGTTTCTCTTTCTTCATAGTTTATACATCATCAATACACACACACACACACACACTCATACTTAATCACACATGAGTAGACTATGCAATGTACAAAATAAGATATTCATATGTTCAAGGATTTCAGTCTCATGGAGACCCGATTTGGGCCTTTCTCATTCATCTCACACACACCCACTTGCAGTATCACACACATACCTTCACCCATTGTAATACACTGAAAATGCACCTGGTTTGTAAGAATGCATTGATTATACACTGTTTAAAATGCTCAAGATGCACCACACAAGAGACCCGTGGTCTCTATTGCCACATATATATACAAGCTTATGTACACCCATATATGTACACACACACACACACACAAACATATATATATATATATATACACACATTAGTTTCCTTACCAACACATACACATATATATACTCATTGCAAATGGACTATATGTGAGGTCCAAGAGCCCATATCTCATTTATTAAGTCCATTCATTGTTGAAAAAAACGTGATCTAGAGAGAGAAAGCTTCAACACCTCCTTTATGGAAGCTTAGGCACTCCAAATTGTGACCCTCTATGGTTCCAAGCAGTATCTAGAACTTCCTTGTATCTTTCATGGCTGATTCGTGCACGCCCATATACATGCCCACAACCTCACATATATGTACTTGCATATACACACATTTACACATATATTATACACAACCACACAGTCTGAAAAGGAAGTGAGTGACAAGAGGGGATGACAAGTGGCAAACGAGGTAAGAGTGTTCGACTTTTCTTTCTTTCTTTCCATCATTATATAACATCAAATTTGTAACACATATGTATTCATATATCTAGCCAGAGAGAGAGAGAGTGTGAGAGAGATTTTGAAAATGGAAAAGGTATGAGAGAGGGATATGTAGAATGGAGGGAAAAAGTATGACTTGATGACTTTTGTCTCCCTCATGTCCCATCATGTGTACCAACCCACTTTCTTGTCCTCCTATGGTACACCTAACTATACACGAGCATATCTACATAGGATGTATTTTTTAACCAATTAAATGAAGCCAAATGTGTCTGTTTAAAAATTTCTATCAAGCTTCTTTAGGAAGCTTTGCATACTTTCACTCCGTCACATGGCTAGTTGTCGCACGCATGTGCATACGTGCTTGAAAATAAATTGAATTAAAACCGTACCAAAATTAGTAGTGAAGCTAATTCTAATGCATTGACTCTAAATAGGCAGTCTGTTTTCTTCACATTCTAATATTACAATTTTTATATTTATATGTATTTTGAATTTAACTATGTGGCCCTCGTGACTTATACCAATCTTGAATAAAATACTAAAATTCTATTTTAGGCTCACAATATAATATATACCACTAATAAATTAATTTAATAATTTATATCGCATATTTTCATTTAATTAATTCTCTGTTATCGATTTAGACTAGAAAATTACTAAAATACATTTTTATAATTTTTTGAGTTTTTACATTCTCCACCCTTTATAAGAATTTTGTAATCGAAATTTAAACTAAATCTATCAATTTAGATAAATAGAATACTACCAAACTATTATTTGGTAATTTTTCAAGTCATTGTAGTTCTTGAGTAGAATAATGAATTTGTTTTTCTCCTTCAGAATTTTTCCACTATAAGTCGGTGTGTTTATTTTTTGTTGGGACTGTGCTTTATTTTTTTGAAAAAAATAATAAAAAGTTCCTAAAAAAAAATTTCTATCCAAAAAGTTCATGATATATATATATATATATATATTTTTTTTTTTTCCTATCCAAAAGATCCAAAAAGAAACTTTTAATACAAAATGTTAAATTCTTAACTTCCATCTAAACGCCGTTAAAAAATATTATTGATTAGATTAAAATAACTTCCAAGATATATTTTAGAAGAATAAATATTAAAAAATATATAAAGTAACTTCTTCAATCCCAAAAAATTAAAATATTTTATGAAGTGATTTTATTTTAAGGCCATCTAGATAAATAAAAAATATTATTTTTTTACTGAATAATTTATTTTATCAACTATTTGTTATTTTTAAAAATATATATTGATAGCTATTTTAGTCAAATCATTAATATTTTTTAACGGTATTAAGATGAAAGTTAACAAATAGATTTTTTTATATTAAAAATTTATTTTTTGGATAGAAAATATATATCATGGACTTTTTGGATTGAAAATTTTGTTTTAGGGACTTTTAGTATTGTTTCCTATTTTTTTTCGTGCCTTTTTACATTGTTGTTATTATTAATTGAACCACGCTACCATAATAATAATTAGGAATTTGAACTAATTTCTATTTAGAACACTTACTTTACCACTTAAGTTTTATGATTTTTATTTAATTAATTTGAGACTAATCGTATAAAATCTATACAATAATTAATTAACTTTATTACTTAATTATCAACCTAGCTAAATTCATCTTGCTCTTGTTTTGCTTTTTTTTTTTTTTTTTTGTTGTGTATAGCAAGGAGGTATACCTAATACCCACCCCCCAAAAAAAAAAAATTCCTGGTAATATCATTTTCATCTTTCTTTAATTATATAATTATAACTATATTAATATTATATTTAGTTTTAATATACTTTTGTAATTTTCTTATGGTATATGTGCCAAAACCCAAAAATGCATTCTTCATTAAACCAGTTAAAGAGTAATGTGACAGCATGTGCCAAGTAATTGCATTGATTCCACGTTCATATTATCGGATTCCCTCAAACTCAGTCAACACTTCTACCGGTCCAGATAAAAAATAAAATAAAATCATAATTATTAAAATTATAAAAGATGGTCACCGTCATCTCTACTGATCTTATAGCTTACAAAATTCAATTGCCTTTAAATATCCGCATTGCGAGGATCGATTTTTGTCGATTACTGTGCGTTTGGACACGTATATAATTATGTAATTATTATGTGATTATTTAGTTTTAATAAAAAAATAAATATTAAATAAAATTAAAAAATATATGTATATTGTATACGTGACATTGTGATTAAGACACATATCGAGTTTGGAACTAAGTATTATTTTTTGTGTTTTTGTAACTTGTTCTTTGCATTTTTGTAACGTTAAAACCCGGGAGTGATTTATCACATGACTATTTAGTTTTAACAAAAAATAAATATTAAATAAAATTAAAAAAACACATATGTATTGCATATGTGATAGATTGTGATTAAGTCACGTACCGAATTTGAAACTAAATATTGTTCTTTGTGTTTTTGTAACGTTAAAACCGAGAAGGGAAACAATGTGAGTGCTCAATTATTCATTAATACACTATATTTGTAGAGACATGAAAAATTGAGGATAAATTTTTCATTTCGCTAATAGGACTGTAGTACCCTGAATTGGAACATGACACATAAACCGAGGTAGACCGATTGAGTGGTGAAATACTAAATGATAACTCGACTATAAATGTTTAATCAACAATATACAGTTTTGTAAGTATACGATGAGTTCAAACACACGAGTAGAGTAACAGCCATGATTCGAGTAACCCAGGATTCGATAGTACAGAGAGTCGAGCACGCGTACTTGTATATTTCTCGATACTCATGCCCAGTATATTTTCATAGGTACGATGGTATACATATATATATATATATATATATATATTTACAGGTAGTGGATAACATATATGTGTGCACATGTGTGTACATGTGTAGGAAAAATATGTATATTAAAAATGTATGTTGTATATACATATATGTATATTGCAAGTGTGTACAAAAATGTGTGTATATATATATAACTGATATTATATATATATATATTTACATATGTATATATATATAAATGCATAAATATAGATGTATTAATATGTGTATACGGTTGTGTGCAAGTGTGTGAACAGCTGTGTGTGTATAGTTGCGTGTAGGCTGTTGTGTAGGTGTGTAGGCTGCTGTGTATGTGTGGATGGCAGTGCATTGCCGTGTGCAGGGATGTATGATATAACATATAAATATATATATATATATTTAGTTTGCGTGTGGCAGTGTGTGTGGAGTGACTTATGCATGCAAGTAGCTGTGTGTGTGTGTCAGGTGTGTTGAATGTGTGCAGGCCTAGCCGTGGGTAGAGAGAGATAGGGGCAGCCGGGTGATGATGCTTGTGTATATGTGTGTTTGGGTTAGGAAAGAAAAATCAGAAAGAAATAGGGACAGAAGGAGAGAGGTGTTGGAGCTTGAATCAAGGGTCGGAACTGGAAAGGGGGAAGAACCTACAACCAGAGAGAGAGACCGAAGAGTTGGTAAGAACTTTATTTTCTCTCTCTAAAACTCTCTCTATATCCATGATATGTTTTTAGCATATTAATTAGTATGGATTCGAGGGCCTTGTAGAGTATAAAACATAGATTGTTTTACCAAAAGAATGAGATCAAATGGTGTAGAAACCAGGTAGAAACATCCACTTGCAGGTCACGGCCAAGTGTCACGCCCCGAATTCCCGACCGAAACCCGAGGCGCGACTGACGAACAGAAAGTAAATAAAATAAAAGATAATTAAATAGATTTACGAATTTACGACAAATTAAATAGAATTCTTTAATTTTCTAAAAATTTCGGCAGCACCTCCTTTGTTTTTCGAGCCTTTTTCCCTCTGATAAACACAATACATCATATATATATATATACAACAGTAACAATCCATCCTCACTCGATGGCCACAACTCTATCAAATTTAAATATACATCGCCTACTTATACAATCCATCACGTCTACTCCTACACTTAAACTAAAAGATCACAAATTCATCATTTATTACAATATACAATGTCATTTCCATTCTTTTCAGAAACACACCAATCTTTTATAATATCTAAATACGCCCCAAGGGCCCAAATATTCTTCCAAATTCATTTCCTCTCCTTTCTCCAAGATTTCATCAAGTCCCGCGTACCAGGAGCTTTATCTGAAACCTGTGCCCACGAATGGGTCAGCGCCAACATGCTGGTATGATATAATGCTAATGCAAGAAACAAAACTAAGGTCGTGGCATGTGCAAGTGTACAGTTATTTCTATATGGCATTCGATATCATGATGGCAGTATATGAACATTATGCATTATATGAACAGGATGCGTGACACACCCATGCAACTCTATGCCCACCCATGTCTCATGATACGGTCATTCTCTGTTGGCATGAGTACCGCCACGTATGTCTCGCTTCACGGTCCGGAATCCGTCAGGCTCGCAAGTACCTAATGGCCGATTTTGGGTTTTTCACCACAGGATCTGCACCCTCATAATGCAAAGCACCAAGTGCTTAACCCACGCCATGTCCAAGGACTCACACTATGCCAATATGCCATGATTTCATCATGCAATAATACAGTTCAAATGAAACATCCCTTTCATAAGCCTATGCAACATACTTTCAATAATGCATCACATTTAAGATCAACAATAACATTTAAATCACAAGACTTCACCCACAAATTTACGTGTCATGCTCGATCAATCGCAACACTTATGCAAATCTACATGTCGCAATATCAGCGATCCTTCTAAAACATAAATCACATATGATGACAACTCAAGAAGTAAATCATAACACCCACAGATTCATAAAGAACACGTAAGCATATAAATAATCAAATTCTAAGTGGTTTCCTAATAGCAATTACGCATTGAGAACATTCAATCACCTTATCAATTACTCCTAAGCTTAACCTCATTTCTCACATTAGTAAAATATCATACCTAATAGGGTTGGTCACAACCCTACTAAGCTGTGTCCACTATGCAATCCAATCAACCCGTAAGTAACTTAGTCCTCCAATGGAATCATATCAAGCTTATGCTTATCTCCACTCAGCCAATCTTTGGAGAATTTGCAGTCAAGCGTGAACCAAACCCTCGTGCATCCCGAGTTTGAGGTTGATCTCCAGTCCATGGTTCAGCAGTTGAAGAAAATGCATCTGCAGGTTGATCGAGTCGGCTAAACATTTTAAATCCAGTTTCATCAGCTTCTTCAACCTTGACCCCATACTCAAATTGGATAATCGAATTACTACATACATTCCTCACCGTGCCATCATAACAGATAACATCATCCCGAAGGATGGCCATTAAGTTTTTGAATAAAGTTCCAGACTCAGTCAACCCTCTAGATGAACAGACAATAACTTCTCTGCTTGAAATTGAGTGAGCCATCTTCCAACTGTAACTTTTCCAACCCCGTTGCAATTCTAGCAACTTCCTCATGTGAATCAGTCTCCTCAATCATCCATCCAATTCTAATCACAATCCGTCTTTTCCAAGCCACTGATTCAACCCATGAACACCAGCCGCAGAATCCGATCAACAAATCTACTCCAAATTTACATCAACAAGACTAATATTTAAATTTCTCACTAAACTCAGTCCATCTTGAACAACAGGTGCTGCAACACTCCTGTAGTACTCACATTCACCAACTAATTGAAATTCGGGGCTCAAACCATCCAACACCAAGCATCACTCACACTTAAACCTTTCAATTCATTACAGCAATTACAAACCAACAAGCTATACAAAAACATCACCTCCTGACCCAACACAATGCGTAGGATTCCAACTACGCATCATCAAAGCAACATATAATTTATCCCGGCTGAGTTTCCTCATTCCCACTCAAAGATCTCGAGATGTAACCGGAGCAAAACGGTGATCAATACCGCTGCACAAACCAGCCCCGACCATGTGTCTTGCCCCGGCCTTCCATCGGTTAACCATCTCTCTCTCGATCTCATAGCACAAAAGCTTTCAATCACAAAGCTTCGTGCAGGTAAAAACAATCCAAACCAATCCCTTGTCCAACTCGTCATTTTCCTTGTTTTCTCACTAATTAAAACTAACCATAACAGCAGCATGAAACCCACATAAACTTTCCAAATTCCAGTATAAAACTTTCTGCTTCAAATTTGAAATCAACATGAACTTAGCCCATTAATTTGAAGGGCCTGTGCTGCTGTACCTATTTTCAAGAAAATTCAACCATTGAATTCCCTTAAAAACAAATCATTAAAATACCCCATGAGACCATGCCTCAATCCATGCTGCTGCCATTTCCCCTCCGTTCAAACACATCACATAAACATACAATATATATATATATATATATGTCTCTCCAATTTAACACCCATCAACCAAAACAGCCACAACTCCAAACAAAACATCATCTCCATGCCTAATTCCAACAGCAGTAGCAACCACTGTTCTCAACTTGGAAATGAAAATTTAAAAGCAGCAGAAAATAGAGGCAACCACAACCCGTAACATCTACACAATATAAATATATATATACGCATTGATCCCTTATAATTTCACACCTATATCAAGCTTCCAACATGTCGGAACAGTCCACCGTGGCCTCAATCTCCAACACGGCTGGATAAAAAATTCCCACCTGCACAAACTCGACCCGACGCAACTCCAGTAACAGCCTCAAGATTCAGCTCAGTGACCAACGGCGCCCACCGAACCTGCTGCACCAAATCGACCCACAAACTCGATCCACTCGACGACCAAGCACCGCCCCTTGGACCGAAACTGCCTTCTTAAACAGCAGCCATATTTCAACTCTGAAATTTCTCAGCTCTCTCCCTTTTTTTCAGTTTTCCCCTCTGCTCCAACAATACACAAACACATACACACATAGATACACACAACTCCCACAACCGTAGTGATACACCACAACCGTAACAACAACCTGTTCCATCTCCTGCTCTGCGTCAAACCCAAACAGCCACACACACAAAACCACAACACAAATCACAGAATCATAACCCCAAGTTTTCGTTGAATCAACCCATGACCATTGAACCATCAAAATCTGAAGCAGAAACCGAACTCAGACCACGATCTAGTGATCCGTCAAAATCGTTGCTGCTTCGCGTCCCTCCAATCCGCAACACACAACCCCAATCGCAATCCAAAACCCGTCGCAAATCCGTCGCCCCCTTGCCTCGATCTCCCTCACGACCACCGCCGCTTCTTCCTCTTCCCTTTCTTCTTCTTTCTCTCTTTTCTTCTCTCTTTCCCTCTCCCCTGTTTTGCCGTTCTCCCTCACCCGAGACTGCACCGTCCCCTTTTTTCTTCTTTTCTCTTTTCTCTTTTCTTTTTCTTTCCCTCCCGTTTCTTTTCTTTTTTTTTTCTTTTTCATATATACTATTATACATATTTTTATTTTTATTTTTATTATATTATATTTTTTTTCAAAATTTAAATTAATTAGGAATTAAGGACATTCGCAGTGTTCTAAAAAAAAAATTTTTTTTTTTTTTTTTTCCAAATTTTCGAATCTTTACACCAAGAGTGGGAGAGTTGTCATTTCATGTGTTAAACTCAACTTAAATGAGAGTGTATTGATGTAGTGAGATGTAGGAAGTGATTAGAAAAAGGAATAAGGCTAATATAGTTGAAAATCGTGTAGAAAAATTTAGAAAAATGTAGTCGGCCGGATTCTAGGTTAGTGGCCGGAGAGACGAAACTGGGTGTGGGGAAAATCGGTTGGGTTGGGGCTGAAATGTACTCTAACTAATTGCTTAAGGTCCTAGGAATAGTTTGGTGTAAAAATGATAAGATTTGGACGTAAAAATCTCAAGAAAATGGGAGGAGTTGGTCGCGGTCTCCGGCGACATGGCCGGAGAAGACGATCGGAAGTGGTGATCGGAGAATCGGGGGTGACCTGGGTCTCACTTGGGCTTGTTTTGGTTGGGTTTGGTTTGTTTTAAAAGGGATTGGGCCTATTTTTATTTTAAACCGTAGGGCCGGTTTTAGGTTAAAAAGGGGAGGGGGTCCGTTTTAAATTAAAAGGGAAAATTGGGCCTGTTTGGCCCAACGATAAAAAAAAAAAAAAAGTAAAACAAAAAGGGACGCACAGTGGCGCCCTTGGGAGTCGAACCGAAGGCCAAGCGCGTGGGGGCTGGGTGCGTGACCGTGTGAGACAGGACAATCCTGTGTCTTTCTTTGCATTGAATATATATATATATATATATATATATATATTACATTTAATCTATTTTCCAAGTGACATTTATTTAATTAAAAATAAATACTCCGAAATGGCCCGGAGCCCAAATACGACAAGTCTTATATGTTTTCTAACTAATTTGGACCTACTAAGACCAACTGTCACGCCCCGAATTTCGGCAAACCCGAGGCGCGACTGACGAGACAGAAAATAAAATAAATAAAAGAACAAGGTAAATAAATCCACTAAACATGAGTCCATCCCCATCAATACATAAGATAAAATACATCGTTCATAGGTCATTCGGGCTTAAGCCCTTACATTACAAAACATAGGTTCCACGGACCAAAATATAACAAGTGTTTCCTCCTATCAAAGCATCACTGGGTCTCAAGTAGCTGGAGGGTCCTCATCTGAAAAATGTTGCCCACGAATGGGTCAGCTCAACTGCTGGTATGATGAAGTGCTAATGCAAGAAATAAAGCTAAGGCGTGGCATGTGCAAAGTGTACATTTATTTCTAAATGACATTCAAGCATCGCAGTAATATATATATGAATGGTATGCGTGACACACCCATCACTACAACAAAATGGACTATTAGCGACGCTCACGAGCGTCGCTAATAGTCCAAATGAGCGTCGCTAAAGGTCTTTAGCGACGCACATACGTGCGTCGCTAAGGCGTCACAAAAAGTGGCGTCGCTAATACTATTCGCGACGCACAAACTGTTGGCGTCGCTAAAAGTGAATATTAGCGACGCCCATGGAGCGTCGCTAATAATTGGATCCATGCGTCGCCAATACTACCCAAGAACGTTTTGAGCGTCGCAAAAAAAATCACTTTTAGCGACGCCCCCTGTGCGTCGCTAAAAGTGATTTTTTTTTGCGATTTTAAATTAAATTCAGACTTTTAGCGACGCTATGGTGTGCGTCGCTAAAAGTGTTTTTTTTTTTTTTTCTCCAACACTATCTGCTTTGTTTTAATATATTTTTCTTCCTGTTTAAACCTGTATCAATCATCCATCCTGATATACAATAAAATCCAAGCATTCTGAAATGATCAATATTTTGAAACAGAAAAATACATTCATATATATATATATATATATACATTAAACTAATTATGTACAATTGTAAATGTACCATTCATCACTAAATAGAAAAAATTAAAAATTGTGTCCAAAATGTTACTACAGATGTCCATGAAAATAAAAAATAAAAATAACAAGTTTTGATGCAAAACATAAAGACAGCGTCGCGACAACAATCTCCGATCAATCTGAAATAAAGATCAAACGACATATATTAGAACAATTATTAAATATATATGAACATAGAATGTGAATAGTTTTTTGTTTTTTTGTTTTTTGCATGCATAAATAATAAGAACGACATAAAGTAGCATAAGTCTATTTTATCATTTGTGAGGTGTGTGAGGTGGTTTCGGTGCAGTTAGGCCGATATGCGGCATTTTGGTCTGTCAAAACCCCAAAATGGGTCTTTTTGAGGCTGAAACTTGCATAACTTTCAAACCGGGTATCGGAACCGAGTGTCGTAAGTTCGTGCAAGTCTATTTTATCATTTGTGAGGTGTGTGAGGTGGTTTCGGTGCAGTTAGGCCGATATGCGGCATTTTGGTCTGTCAAAACCCCAAAATGGGCCTTTTTGAGGCTGAAACTTGCATAAGTTTCAAACCGGGCATCGGAACCGAGTGTCGTAAGTTCGTGCAAGTCTATTTTATCATTTTTGAGGTGTGTGAGGTGGTTTCGGTGCAATTAGGCCGATATCCGGCATTTTGGTCTGTCAAAACCCCCAAATGGGCCTTTTTGAGGCTGAAACTTGCATAAGTTTCAAACCGGGCATCGGAACCGAGTGTCGGAAGTTCGTGCAAGTCTATTTTATCATTTGTGAGGTGTGTGAGGTGGTTTCGGTGCAGTTAGGCCGATATCCAGTATTTTGGTCTGTCAAAACCCCCAAATGGGCCTTTTTGAGGCTGAAACTTGCATAAGTTTCAAACCAGGCATCGGAACCGAGTGTCGTAAGTTCGTGCAAGTCTATTTTATCATTTTTGAGGTGTGTGAGGTGGTTTCGGTGCAGTTAGGCCGATATCCGGCATTTTGGTCTGTCAAAACCCCAAAATGGGCATTTTTTAGGCTGAAACTTGCATACGTTTCAAACCGGGCATCGGAACCGAGTTCCGTAAGTTCGTGCAAGTCTATTTTATCATTTGTGAGGTGAGGTGTGTGAGGTGGTTTCAGTGCAATTAGGCCGATATCCGACATTTTGGTCTGTCAAAACCCCAAAATGGGCCTTTTTGAGGCTGAAACTTGCATAAGTTTCAAACCGGGCATCGGAACCGAGTGTCGGAAGTTCATGCAAGTCTATTTTATCATTTGTGAGGTGTGTGAGGTGGTTTCGGTGAAATTAGGCCGATATCCGGCATTTTGGTCTATCAAAACCCCCAAATGGGCCTTTTTGAGGCTGAAACTTGCATAAGTTTCAAACCGGGCATCGGAACCGAGTGTCGGAAGTTCGTGCAAGTCTATTTTATCATTTGTGAGGTGTGTGAGGTGGTTTCGGTGCAGTTAGGCCGATATCCAGTATTTTGGTCTGTCAAAACCCCCAAATGGGCCTTTTTGAGGCTGAAACTTGCATAAGTTTCAAACCAGGCATCGGAACCGAGTGTCGTAAGTTCGTGCAAGTCTATTTTATCATTTTTGAGGTGTGTGAGGTGGTTTCGGTGCAGTTAGGCCGATATCCGGCATTTTGGTCTGTCAAAACCCCAAAATGGGCATTTTTTAGGCTGAAACTTGCATAAGTTTCAAACCGGGCTTCGGAACCGAGTTCCGTAAGTTCGTGCAAGTCTATTTTATCATTTGTGAGGTGTGTGAGGTGGTTTCAGTGCAATTAGGCCGATATCCGACATTTTGGTCTGTCAAACCCCCAAAATGGGCCTTTTTGAGGCTGAAACTTGCATAAGTTTCAAACCAGGCATCGGAACCGAGTGTGGTAAGTTCGTGCAAGTCCATTTTATCATTTTTGAGGTGTGTGAGGTGGTTTCGGTGCAGTTAGGCCGATATCCGGCATTTTGGTCTGTCAAAACCCCAAAATGGGCATTTTTTAGGCTGAAACTTGCATAAGTTTCAAACCGGGCATCGGAACCGAGTTCCGTAAGTTCGTGCAAGTCTATTTTATCATTTGTGAGGTGTGTGAGGTGGTTTCAGTGCAATTAGGCCGATATCCGATATTTTGGTCTGTCAAAACCCCAAAATGGGCCTTTTTGAGGCTGAAACTTGCATAAGTTTCAAACCGGGCATCGGAACCGAGTGTCGGAAGTTCGTGCAAGTCTATTTTATCATTTGTGAGGTGTGTGAGGTGGTTTCGGTGAAATTAGGCCGATATCCGGCATTTTGGTCTGTCAAAACCCCCAAATGGGCCTTTTTGAGGCTGAAACTTGCATAAGTTTCAAACCGGGCATCGGAACCGAGTGTCGGAAGTTCGTGCAAGTCTATTTTATCATTTGTGAGGTGTGTGAGGTGGTTTCGGTGCAGTTAGGCCGATATCCAGTATTTTGGTGTGTCAAAACCCCCAAATGGGCCTTTTTGAGGCTGAAACTTGCATAAGTTTCAAACCAGGCATCGGAACCGAGTGTGGTAAGTTCGTGCAAGTCTATTTTATCATTTTTGAGGTGTGTGAGGTGGTTTCGGTGCAGTTAGGCCGATATCCGGCATTTTGGTCTGTCAAAACCCCCAAATGGGCCTTTTTGAGGCTGAAACTTGCGTAAGTTTCAAACCGGGCATCGGAACCGAGTGTCGTAAGTTCGTGCAAGTCTATTTTATCATTTGTGAGGTGTGTGAGTTGGTTTCGGTGCAATTAGGCCGATATCCGGCATTTTGGTCTGTCAAAACCCCCAAATGGGCCTTTTTGAGGCTGAAACTTGCATAAGTTTCAAACCGGGCATCGGAACCGAGTTCCGTAAGTTCGTGCAACTCTATTTTATCATTTGTGAGGTGTGTGAGGTGGTTTCGGTGTAGTTAGGCCGATATCCGGCATTTTGGTCTGTCAAAACCCCCAAATGGGCCTTTTTGAGGCTGAAACTTGCGTAAGTTTCAAACCGGGCATCGGAACCGAGTGTCGTAAGTTCGTGCAAGTCTATTTTATCATTTTTGAGGTGTGTGAGTTGGTTTCGGTGCAATTAGGCCGATATCCGGAATTTTGGTCTGTCAAAACCCCCAAATGGGCCTTTTTGAGGTTGAAACTTGCATAAGTTTCAAACCGGGCATCGGAACCGAGTTCCGTAAGTTCGTGCAAGTCTATTTTATCATTTTTGAGGTATGTGATGTGACTTCGGTGCATTTTCTATAAATAATAAATCCACAAAAGTATATAATTTTAAAAACTTACCAAGGTTGTGAAGAGTCACGCTGTTGGCTTATCATCGTTTGCAAAAGAGTCTGTATCTCGGCATATCGCTCCTCGAGGCTATCTAGTCTCTGGCGCAGCATTACATTCTCTTGTTGAACTGCCGCCGTAGCTGAGTGTGCCCTAGCATCACTCTCAAAGGACGATGTCGTCGGCGCCATCCCAGTCCCTAAGCCACGCACATAGCCACGCCTCTTGCCCAGAACAGTCTCCCGTATCTGGTCGTCGGTCGGCGGATCCTGACCCTCTGGTGTCGGCTGATCACGCAGCCGGACCATCTCCTCCTATAAAAACATAAATACATGTTACTACTTTTATAACTTTAGATTAATATTAAATTAGTAATACTGTAGCAAGTTACATAAAAACTTACATAAAGCCGCTGTGCTTCAGGCCCAGCCCAACCCTTATTGGGGTTGTAGTGCGTCCTGTGCCACAAATCAATGGGGCTGGGTGGTGCACCGGTGTCCTGGTCTCGCTGGAGCAAATAAATAGTAGCTTATGAAGAGTGATTTCATGAATAGATTATACAATAAGAACTTGATATAACTTACCATATCATGCCTATACTGTACAAAAGAACGTGATCCACCACAGTGGGTCACCTTCTGCTTGCTTCTACTCTCGCTATTCTTCCTACTTAGTTCCTACACTTGGCCAAAAGAAAGAAGGTTAGTATAAATGATACTGATTTAAACCAGACAACAAAAGTAATTTGAACAATTTTTACCTGGAATGTATCACTTGCGAACCGGTCGCACAGTAACATCCAATCCTCCACCGTCACCCCCCTGTAGGGTCTGTCACGGGGCTCTCTACCGGCTGCCGCCTCCGCCTCGTAGTGCATGTGCAGACGGTGTCGATAGTCCCTGAAACGGACTCCCAGGTAACGATCCACAGCCCTCGCTACGTGAGGTAGGTGGAGATCGACGTCAAACTTCTCCTGTAAAGCATGTCATTGTCAAAACATTATGGCATTAGAAATGTTAAAATTTAGTTCAACACAATAATAAAAGACATACCAGGATCTGCGCATGAATAGCGTGTAGATCCTCCTGAGTGACCTGACTCCAGTCAGTAATATGGAGTGGGGCGCGTAGTCGGGAAATGATGCCGACCTCTGTAATGAACTGCTGTGCCCACCCACCAACGGGCTTCAGCAAGCCCTCAGGTATCTCAATCCGGAGTCGCGCACCCCCTGCTGCCTCCATCTGTGTCTGCAAACTCTGATTCTTCGACCTACCACGCCCTCGTCTAGCACTGGTGGTGGCCGAAGCTTTAGAAACAATAAAATAGAAACAATTAGTACCATATTTATATAAGCATTAATACAAAATGGAACTATCCATACCATCAATGTCAGGATCAGTCGATCCTCCAGTGGAAGGGGAAGGGGTCGATGGGTCCACCGGGGCTGCGCGTCTACGTGATCCTGGTCCAACCATATCTAAAACAAAAGTTTAAAAGTAAATTCCATTACATCATAAAAATTAAAATCCATTACAGCATAAAATTGAATATCCATTACACTTGATCTTACCACATGTAACACCTATTACAATTACTCATCTGAGTTTGTATCATCATCTGAACTTGAATTTTCTTCAGTCTCGGTACAATACTCTAACAATGTATCATCATCAAAATCACTTTCCTCGTCATCATCATCATTAATGAACGTTGCATCCCTCGGATCTAATTGTGTGGTATTGGTGACGTCGGAAGCTACGACATGAATTGGTTCTACATCAGTTCTATTCAACCGATACGAACTAACATCTTCCTGATCATGCCGCACAACACCATCGTGTGCAGTTTGAGAGACTTCTTGTAGTGCCTCCTCAATCCTCTCCAACTCTTCATCTCCCTCGCCAACTTCTAGGACATCATAAACATTTCTAGTTTTTATTTTTTGGACAACATACCAATCACCTCTTATTTTTGTGTCCTTCAAATAGAAAACTTGTTTTGCAACTGATGCCAAAACATACGGATCATCTTTAAATGCCGTACGTGACGTATTAACACTTATGAAGTGCTTATCAATCTGCATTCCAGTCTTCTTATTAGTTACATCCCACCAATCACATTTAAAAATATATACAGAATGACCGTAACAATAATGCAACTGTATGATGTCTTTTAAAACACCATAGTACTCTACAGTTTGTCCTCCGTCACCATCTCCTTCAACAAGGACCCCGCTATTCTGTGTTCGTCGGATGACCTCACGTTCCCTCGTGTGAAATCGAACACCATCAACAATTAAACCGGTGTAGCGGGATATTCTTTGATCAGGACCACATGCCAAGGAATATAATTGATCGTACGCCTCAGGAGATTGTTGGTGGCGTAATAGTTTCATCTATTAATTCAGTACAAGTACAAAATTATCACTACACAAATGCATTAACTAATACAATTACAATTAATTGAAACATATTCTTACGTGATCTCCGAACCACTTTGGAAACAAATTTTTCTGTCTTTGCTCCAGATCAGAACTTGATACATGTTCTCTCTGAAGCTCGAGCGTATGCTCACTGCATAAGATGAAATATGTTATATGTAACTTACATTTGTCTATTAACGTAGTATTGCAATGATTTCGATAAACTTACTTAAAATATGGCAATGTCTCCTCGCAGTTGTTGAGCACGGTGTAGTGGGCTCTTTCCAAGTCTTGAGGATGACACCATTCATATATACGGGCACCTATTGGGCGCACAGTCTGATTAAACACCGCAAGGCCAGTTCGTTGTTGCCCTGGACATGTATCAGCATTTCGCTCTTGACGATTAAACCTTGTCTCAATATCTTCAAGATGCATAGAGCAGAAGGTGAGACATTCAGCATCAATGTAAGCCTCAGCAATTGACCCTTCCGGTCGTGCTCTGTTACGCACATATTGCTTCAATGTGTGCAAATATCTGTTTTGATAATTAAATGAGTTATAGATTAAAATAGTTAGGATGGATAGATAACACAATTGACAAAAGTAAATGAACCTTTCTATTGGATACATCCAACGGTATTGGACAGGTCCGCCAATTTTTGCCTCATGAGGCAAATGCACCGCTAAGTGGACCATGATATCGAAGAAAGCTGGAGGGAAAATCTGTTCCAACTTGCAGAGGATCACGACAACATCCCTTTCGAGCTTGTCAAGTACTTGCACATTCAACGTCTTCGCACATAATTCTCTAAAGAAGCAACCCAACTCAGTTATTGTAGTCGAAATGTGATCGGTGAGATACCCACGTAGTGCAACCGGAAGAAGTCGTTGTAAAAGGACATGGCAGTCATGGCTCTTCAATCCGGATATTTTCCCATCTATAACATTTACACACCGAGATATATTCGATGCGTATCCATCTGGGAACTTCACCGATTTAAACCACTCGCAAATCCTCATTCTCTCTGCGGATGATAACGTATACTGTGCAGGAGGCACGATATATTTATCACCACTACGTATTAAGTGCAGCTCTTTCCTTATTCCCAGCTCCTGCAAGTCCAACCGGGCTTTAACACTATCTTTTGTCTTCCCTTCAATGTTCATTACAGTTCCCAGCACATTATCACATATGTTTTTCTCGATGTGCATCACATCCAAATTGTGCTTCAACTTAATAGTCTCCCAGTACGACAAATCAAAAAATATGCTCTTCTTCGTCCAATTTAAGTCCACATCAGTACGCTTCCTCTTCTTACTACCCGGTATCTTCCCAAACCTCACTGGTTGGATGACTGCCAATTGCGCTAACACGTCTTTGCCATACAACAATGGAGGTGGCAATCTGCGCTCAATTTGTCCATCAAATAGATGCTTCTGCCGATTTCGCCAGCCATGCGATGGCGGTAGAAAACGACGATGGGCCATGTAACATATTTTCCTCCCATTTGACAAATGTAGGGAACATGCATCCTTATTGCAAACTGGACATGCCAGATACCCCTTAGTGCTCCATCCAGACAAGTTACCGTATGCTGGAAAGTCATTTATGGTCCAAAGTAACGCGGCATGCAATTGAAATGTCTCATTCTTAGAGACGTCGTATGCCTCCACTCCCACCTCCCACAATTCCTTCAACTCGTCCACTAAAGGACGCAAGTACACATCAATTTCATTACCAGGAGACTTCGGCCCTGGAATAAGCAACGACATGTAGATAAATGGTTCTTTCATGCATTTCCACGGTGGCAAGTTATACGGCACAAGCAACACCGGCCACATGCTGTAGGCATTACTCATGTCACCGAACGGGTTGAAACCGTCGCTAGCCAACCCAAGTCGTACATTACGCGGCTCATTTGCAAACCATTCGTGATTTGTATCAAACTCAGCCCAAGCTTGTGAATCTGCCGGATGCCTACATACATTTTCCTCAGCAACACGCTTCTCCTTATGCCACCGCATATCTTCTGCCGTCTTCTGAGACATGTACAACCTTTGTAGCCTCGGTTTTAAGGGAAAATATCTAAGCACCTTGTGCGGAATTGTCTTCTTTTTTCCTTCATTCAGCTTGTACCTAGGTTCGTGGCACACCGTACACTCCTTCAATTGTTCAGTCTCCTTCCAAAATAACATGCAATCGTTTTTGCAAGCATGTATGGGAATATACCCGAGGCCCAAATCTCTTAATATTCTCTTCGCCTCGTAATATGAGTTCGGAAGGGTCTCCCCAGTAGGAAGCACTGCTTTAATCAATTCAATGGCCATAGTAACTGATTTGTTACTCCAACGGTTGATGGTCTTAAGATGAAGGAGTTTCACGAGAAAGTCCAGTTTGGAAAACTTATCACAACCCGGGTATAACGGCTGCCTTGCTTCCCTCAACAACGACTCAAACGCGGTCGATGGTCCCGTGTCACTCTTGTGACTACTCGCCCCAGTTGTAGCCCCCTGCAAGTCTGCCAGCATTTGTGGCAATCCTTCGTAACCAACCCCAACATTATCACCAAAATCAACATCGTCGTCTTCTTCTTCATCATCAAATACCACTCGTACGTCACGGCGTTCCCCGTGAAATTCCCAACACGTATACCGCTTGTCCATCCCGTGTTCGAGTAGGTGCTCTTTGACCTCATCTATGTGCATATAATCCCTATTATTGCACCTCCTACATGGACATCTTATCCTATTTCTCCCATCTGCAGATGCACGAGCAAACTCAATAAAATCTTTGATCCCCTTCACATACCCTGGCAAATGCCTGCCCCTCAAGTCCATCCAACTCTTATCCATTTTTGTCTACCTAATACAAGTCAAAAATGATAATCGTTATAAATATGAAACATGAATCCTATCACCTCCAACTTCTCTCTAAAGGGTAAGGTGGTCCTATCCCATTCGTGAATGCACAATCTACATTGCAATAAGCAGCAATCAAATGCTTGATTCCACTCCGACAAAATTTCGGCAGCATCTCCCCAGGGTTCTCCAAGTATACGAGATAGACGTTAACACGCCTAAATATATACCCAGAGAACAATAGGAGACCGTGCTGAAATTTTATTATAGTGAAATATTCAAGCATATGCGCTATTGATTGCAATGCAGATTTATGCATTCCCGAACTGTCCTCTCTGGACAATTCAAGAATCGATTTTCATACACACAAGCCCAATCGCGAATAAATTTCGCGACAAGATTCACATGTGATGAAAATGACTCCCGAACGGGGCTAGGCTTACATGAATGCAATTAAAAAATTCATTAGTATAAGTGCAAACTCTGATTGTCAAACAGAGTTTTGCTTTAAAAAACATTAACAATAGCATTCAAAATGCCAATACAAAACATATTGAATTTCGTTGATAACAAGTAAAAGCACCTAGCTTTCAATTTTTATCTATTAATTAAGGTCATTCATCAAGAATTACTTACTTCGCACCTGACAACAACAACTTAACCAACAAAAGCAAATCAATTGCTACCTAAAACCAAACCACTAACTGAGTTAATAGCTCAGGTGTATCTAGTTGATATCTCAATCAATAGGACTGAAGAACTCTTATTACTTGGCAGCTAAAACAAAATAAAAATAAAAATTAATGGATTAGACACAATCAACTAGTAAATAGCTAGATGTACTTACCAATAGACACTTGGAACACTGAAAGCACAGTTTCATAATCAAACTAGCTAATGGTCCAACAGTTTAAATAAAGATTACATATATATGCAATACGTAAACTCATGTGGACATGTAGCCTCCAACTAAACTACTGGGACTAATGGTCCGAAAATCATTGAATATAAACTTGTATAGCTTATATTTGTCCTTATGAGAAATATGTAAAATTTTCTAACCTGCACCAAATGATTCATGATTGATAATGTTGTTATATTTTTTACAAAACAATGTCTTCGTAACAATGGCTTTTGCTATGTCCTAGACCCAGTATGAAGAGTAGTTAAGAAACTTGGCGTTATGATTTCTTTTGCTGTTATAGAAAAAATGTAAGCGTAAACAGCTGTCCTTTTAAAACTTATTATTAATAAGATCAAATTATTTGCACTTAATCGATTATTATGACTTGTGAGTAATTACAAGTATATCAGAATAAATAAAATTTAGCTCTAAATTAAGTAATAGAATTTTGTTCTACTCTAGATACTTATATTAATTATAATATGTTCCGTATACAATATACATATATTCTTTAATTTTTTTTTTAGTTAAAATTAAATAATTACATGATATTAGTGCAATTATATATCTATATATATATATATGTCATATTAAGGATGTGATAATATATGAATAGGAGAGGCTAGAATCGAAGCCAAGTACTATCCCATGAAATTTAACCGGTGCAACTAAAAAAAATAAAAAAATCAGAAAACACACTTCCTATTTAATGGAGCTATTGTAATAGACATGCTATTTAATGGGCTTCCTCTTGTCGATATTTTTAAGGTAAATTATACTTATTTTTATTAAATTTTTTAATAATTACATATATTATCTCTCTAATTTTTAAAATTATATTATACTTTTTGTCAAAGTTGTTGAACTAATGGAAAAAACAAAATAAGTAAATTGATTGAATATTTACTTTCTTTCCCAATATAATATTTTGACTTTCTTTCTCATCTTAATATTCTCTCTCTAACAAATAGCAATCTCACTGTATTGGGATTACACATACATACATACATACAGAGACGCACAAACACATACACATTTAATTTTATTTTTGGGAGAATCTTTTACTAAATGGTAGTGAGTTTTTTAGTTTATTTAATCCGACGTAGATAATTTTAATTTATTTATCAACTTTATCTAATTTTTTAAATCGCATATTTAATATGTGGTTTTAAACTAATAACGATTTTGGATGACTTGTACAAATTAACAAAAATTTGAGATAATTTCAAAAATTTTATTAATTTAAATATATAATTTTGTTAAAAAATTATTTTTAGAATTATATTTTAAAAATTAAAATGAAAATTTACATATATTAAATTAAATCAAACTCAAATAAGTTGAGTTTGGTAAAAAAATTCTAATTAGAGGATTCATGGAGCATTGAAAACAGGCCATTAACTGAAAAAGGGGTCACTCTAAATTATTTTGACAGAACCGATTAATGGTAAACCCACCAATCATCTTAATTTAGGCCAGTGCTGTCACCTAATGAAATCAATGCCTAAGTCGGAACATAAAGGCTTGCATGGGATGTAAAATAGTAGTTTAATGATTATTAGTATAACACAGTAAGTTGAAATCATATACTGATTAGACACTTGAAATAATTAGAATAAATTATATCATTTGTTATCATTAGTTAATTTATAATTAGGACTAAATTTATTTAATTAAATAGCATTACTGAAAATAATTTCTAATGTTATTCTATCTTCCAACTCACATCATATATATGATATTTTAATTAGTAGATAATTTAAAATTAAAAATAAAATGATCAAGATTAATAAAAACTAAATATTTATACCATTTAATAATTAAAATATCTTATTTTATATATGTTCGAGTTATAATAATACTATCCTACTCAAAAAAATAAAAAAAAAAATACCATTTTTCACATAGTTAGAACATTATAGCCCATGCCAAGTTGTGGGTACAGTCTCGAACTAAGCAGCATTGAAAAACTAAGATTCAAGAATACAATGTTACAAAAATTATAAAATACAACATCTCATCTCATCAATATACACCGGAAAGGGGATATGCATACAGTCTCCACCCAAATCTCTATCCAGGCATGAAATTTTCACCCAGAAACATGCCTAACACAGAAATTGCTATAAAAATCACCCACTAATCAATTATTCCCTGTGGCAGTGGGAAAAATATTATACCCCCAACAAACATGGTTCAATACTTGATTATAATTTGCAATTTGATCATTGCAGCCATATATACCTCAGTTTTCAAACCTATGGATTTTTTGTTTATTATTTTTCTTGTTTTCTCGTCATACGTTTATAAAAAAAATTATGAAGTTAGTTTTTAGAGCATAATTGTGGTTTTTTTTAATGAGTATCTCTTGGTTGAATTACTTTAAAATAAATGATAGCCATTCTAAAGAAGTTCAATAGTTTTTTTTTTAATCAGTAAATAAGTTCAATAGCATTTGTAAATAGTATACATCACTCTAATTTGAAGGGAAACAAACTCTAGCAACTCCATGACAAAGCCATATCAAAACAACAACAAGACCACTTCCGGTAAGAAAGAGCCAAACAATAGACTTGAACAGATAAATTATTATGACCTATTAAAACATGGCTGAATTGGTAGAAAAAAAAAATAAATGTAATAGTTTTTTGATTTTCAAAACAATGTTATTGTTGTATGAAAAATGAGTCAAAGGATTATTTTTCTAGCTTGCAAAATCAATCGTTAGAAAACACTTATATACCAATATTATGGCTCCATTAATCATTTCAATAAAATCATAGAAATTGAAATGTTGTAGGTTTTATGTATATTTCTTCAAAATATTAAAATCATAGAAATTGTCACATTGCGTGACTGATTGATACAATAATAATTTATCGTGTTATGAGCTCTTGGCTAAAAACAAAAGGGTTATATTAATTTCCCCCTTAGTGCTCTCAATGTCTTCATGTCACACTTGACATCTTCAACATTACACCACTAAATTCCCGTCCCATTTCTTGGTGGTCAGTGACAGTACCATGACGAATCAATGGACAATCCCAATTTTTATTTTTATTTTTTGAGAGTTATTATAAGATATTTATTTTGGAAAGAATTTCTACACAATTATACAAAATTTAATATTAAAATAAAATATTCACATATTTTCAAGGTTGATATTTTTTATTCTTGCAAAAAATAGATATTGTATGTTATAAATCTAATGGTTGGATTGGACCTTTTTGCAGTGCTTGTCATGCACGTCAAATATCAGTACATATTATAAATTAGTGTTAGATTCACGAACTTACATTTTTATTAATTAAGTATTAAAAATATTAATTTAAATGTGATCCTGATGAGACAACTGTAAATCTTTGATTAACTTAATTTTTTTTTTAACTCAATAAGATTTAGATAACTTTTTTACATGCAATGATAAAATGTCGATAGATAAGTTTTAATTTTATCAAAGGTTTGAAATTGGTTATTTTCATACTCGGAGAGTAACCTTCACTAACTTATATCTGTTACTTATGTGTGTGTGTGTGTGTGTATATATATATATATATATATTATTATAAATATATGAAGGTTTCATGGTTACCTACTTAATTTCTTATGTTTATTATTTTGTAAAAGAAATGGTTTAGTGAACATTATTTTTTCACTATATAGGGATTAGAGAAGGAGTTCCCTACTCCATTATAAAAGTAATACCTCGATGGATACATTAGTATGTGATATATGGAATATATGATAAATTATTTTTTTTAATTTTTTTTTATTAATTCAAAAAAATATATGAATTTTACTAATCTAATATTTGAAACATTTTGATATTATTTGTGTATTATTATACACAAATGACATTTGTAAAACACATATTAATAATGTTGTAATGCTTTAAACATTCTGTGTGAAATTAACATTCTCAAAAAATATTGTATGGTATGAAGCATTCACCCTCATCAACGGCACAAATTGTTATATATATGTAATTTTTTTTTAAATGCGAATATTATAATTGGCTCAAGTATAAAATCAATAAAGCAATGATTTTAAAAATAATTATTAATTGATCTCAAGAGTCAGATTTATAATCATGTCTGTAACAATATACGGTTTAATTACAAAAATATATATATATATATATATTTTATGTCTTTATATGTTGATCTAAATTGAAAATATAAGACTAATAAAAGTTTAATTACCAAAAAAAAATTGTATTTTATATACATATGATCAAATCCAATCTAATCAGATAACAAACAAATTCATATTTAAATTAAAAATAGAATCTAATTCAATAATTTTTTTTAACAGACAAGATTAAAATTATTCAGAGATTCCATGTCTTTACACTCATAAATAGAACCATCAGGTCTTAATATATTTTCTAATAATATTGTATTATTTATCTTATGTTTTATTTTAAAAATTATATTATATTAACCTGAGTGTTATTCCGGTGATACATGTACTTACTTTTCACACAATTTTATATCTAAAAATAAAAAAATAAATTGTGTGTCTGCATCCAAAAAGTTTCCTTTCCCCTCACCCATTATCAAGATTTTTACTTTCAATTTTAGAGAAGCCAAATACACAGAATAAATAATAGAAGAAGGTAACAATCCGAAATTGTCAAATAAGGTTAACAATCCGAAATCCAAAAAAAAAAATTTAGACAAGCCAAAGACACCGAATAAACATGCTAGAAGATTAACAACAGTGTTCAGATTTTAACATATTAAACAAACAAGCATGCATTCAGATATAAGGTTATAAAGATAATCATCCACTGGTACCCAAAAAAATAATAAAAGAAGGTAACAATCCGAAATCGTGAAACCAAATAAGGGAATCTAAATCCAAAGACAAGGCATACCTACTTGAGAGATAGCACAATTTTGATGTTTTCCCCCTTGTCAATCGATGTGTCCGATGCAAGAGATAGCCTCCAATGGATCAAAAGCAAAGAGACCGAGAGAGAGAGATAGTCGTCGATCAAAAACACAGAGCAAGAATGAGAGAGAGAGAGAGAGAGAGAGAGAAAACAGGGGGCGGCGCGAAGTTTTATAAGACTTATTAGCGACGCCCACGTGAGTGTCGCTAATAAGTCAATGTCCGTCGCTAATGCCCCAACGAAACGACATCGTTCCTCTTTCACCACTATTCGCGACGCTCGAATGAACGTCGCTAAAAGGTTTTGATTATTAGCGACGCACATAGGCGTCGCTAATACTTGAATGTGCGTCGCCAATAGGTTGCCGCCAACTTTTTTTGCGCGGGAACCAATTTTGTTGCCTTTTTTAGCGACGCACGCTTTGTGCGTCGCAAAAGGGCCCTTTTAGCGACGCTTTATGGGCGTCGCAAATACCGTGCGTCGCAAATACTCCAATTTTTTGTAGTGCATGCACAACTCTATGTCACACCCATGTCTCATTTACGGGTACTCCCCGATGGGCACAGAGTACTAATGCAATGGCCAATTTTAGATTTTTCACCACAGGATCTACACCCTCATAATGCAAAGCACCATGTGCTTACCCACGCCATGTTCTCAAAGGATTCATCATATGCCAATATGCCAATGCAGTGTTAATGAAACATGGATCTCAATAATATAGCATACTCGGACATTAACAAATAAATCATCAATCAGTTTCATATACATGCATATCTCATGTGTTCATATATCATAATTCATGTTCTTCACTTTACTAAACTTGCAAGTAACACATAAACATGTGAACAATCAATTCCAAGTTATTAAGTAAACACGTTACAGATAAACACATAAAGCATTCCAGTCATTCACAAATATTCCTAACTTAACTTCATTTCTAACATTAGCAAAACACCATACCTGATGGGTTGGTATCAACCCTAGAAGATCGTGCACTATATGTAACTGAACCGGCAAATGAAAGTGCAGGAGATCAGATCGCCCTTTCCTCTCCTGTTAGTGTCCCTAAAAGCATAAATTACAACTCAGTCTATTGTCATTTGAATTTATGCTATTCATCAAATTTTATGTCTTTAATTCATAGGTTTCTATTCTGCTAAATTAAACTCTACCATTGGTTCTGGGACGTTGAAGAAAATAAGTTTAGGTTCTCGTAGAACTCAATTCGGACACTGGGGTTCAAAAGGGCAAAATAGTCATTTTGCACTTTTCACGGGTCCTTACATTTCGTGACCTCTTTTCACAAATTGGACCCTACGGTTGAGTCCGGAATGTTCGAGATAATAAAGTTTCACTATTTGTTTACCTAATTCGGAGTTCGTTTGACTGCACTTCAATTCAGGGGCATTTTGATAATTTTAAAGGTTACTGCGGGTCTTTTATTTTTTGGGACCCCGTCTCGTAAAACGGACCTCACCATTGGTTTCAGAATGGTCGAAATAGTCAAAATACACTAATGACTTGTCCCATTTGGACTCCGGGATATTTTTGAATATTTAATTAATTAAATTAAATAAATAATTAATTAATTTAATTAATATTTTGTAAATAATTTAATCAGGTGGGTCAAAGTGTAATTTCCAACAGTTGGGGGGGTCAATTTGTAATTTTTGAAAGTTCTGGGTCAAGGTTCAATTTCCAAAAGGTTCAAGGTCAAATTGTAATTAATTAAATTTACTATTCTCAATCAGGTTAACCAAACAGGGACTTATCCAGAACAGGGATAGGATATCCCTGTTCCTATTTCAATTCAAATTTTTAATTTCTTATATCCGTAACCAAACAGACCAAATCTCCTTTTAATTTAAAACATCAGCGCGACACGTGGCAGGGGCAGTTCAGCCCCGCCCGAACCGAACCCGACCCGGACCCGAAACCCGACCCGGGTGGCCTCCCTTCTTCCCCGACTTTCCAGCGGTGAACCAGTAGGGTTCCGGCGCCTTCTCCGGCGCCGGCGACTGTTTTCCGGCGAGTTTTCGAGGTTTTTGAAATGCCATTTTCTTCCATTCTTTTAGAGGGTTCCATTCCTATGGTTGGTTTTTGGTTTGACCCTTTAGATCTTCACGAAATAGCCCCAAACCGTAGCTCCGGCCAACCATGTTTTCATGATTTTGAGCTTGGTCTTTAACTGTTTCAGCCTCCATTCATTTCTAATGAGTTTCTGCACCTCACCCCATGAATCTCCCACTTTCTAAACAAAGGTTTACACATAAAATATCAAACCCAACACCCCATGGCCGTGACCTGTAACTGGGAAGTTCTCCCTCTCCACTTAACCATTTTCATTGATTCTTGTTGCGTTAGACTCCATTTTTCATGCTCTTTAAAACCCTATGATTTAAACTAAACAAATCATGCTTTTAAAATTTAAAACAGAAGCACCCACTTACCTTGAAATTTCTGATTTTTCTCTCGGTGGGTTGCTTCCTCCCCCCTTCTGTTCCTCTTGATCCACTTTTGCTTCTTCCTACTTCAATCTTCTCTTTCTATTTTCCTCTTTAACTCACGGATGCACACACATATACAGAGACACTCACAACCGACTCTTTCTCTCTCTATTCCCCCTCCACTTGCAGTCTTCCTTGACCTGACTTTCTCTGTTCAGCCCCTTGTTTCTCCCCAAATGCAGCTTTGCATTAAATGCAAAGCTGCTCCTATGTAAACCTATATATATATATATATATCACTCATTACACATACTAGACACACACTCTCCAACCGACACTACACACACTCACACACCAGGTCTGATGCCCCCTCACCCAGTGCACCCATGCACTGTTAAATATATGTATATACTCATACATATTCATGCACATATATTACCCTACACATGTATACATACATACCATACATACACCATGCACATATATAACACATGCATCAAGAATTTAATAAGAATAATGATAATAATAATAAAACAATTAATAATAACCATAACATTATATAAAAAAAAAATTAATTTAATAACCAAGAAAATTTTATATTAAAAAAAAATTTTCGGGTTATTACACCAACGGTGAGGTCTGTGACACGATATGAGGTCCCGAAAAATAAAAGACTCGTGGAACCCTTTAAAAATTACCAAAATGCCCCTGAGTCAAAACACTGTCAAACGAAACCCGATTTAAATAAAAAAATAGTGAAATCTTATTATCTCAAACATTCCGGACTCAATCGTGGAGTCCGATTTATGAGAACAAGCCTCGAGAAATGGAAAATCGTGAAAGTACGAAATGACAGTTTTGCCCTTTTTAGTTCGGATGTCCAAATTAAATTCCGCGAAAGTCCGAACCTATTTTCTTCGACGTTTCAGACACAATGATAGAGCTTAATCTAACAAAATAGAAACTTATAAATTAAAGAGATAAAATTTGATGAATAACATCATTAAAGTGACAAACGGACTGAGTTGCATTTTGTGATTTTAGGAACACTGAAGGGAAAGGAAAAGGTGGTCTGACCTTCTACTTCTTACTGTTAGTTTCATTACACTGCCAGCGCTACTTCTTAGGGTTGAGACCAACCCATCAGGTACGATATATTGTGCTAAGTAAGAAATAGAATTAAGTTTAGGAATAACTGCCATATTGACTTGATGATTCACATGTTTATTTTATTGCTCATATGCTTATGTGCTCCTTGTTATCTTGTTGAAAGTTTGGTGATGAATGTGGATCATGACTATGTGTATATCGCATGTGTTAGCAGGATGTGTAGATTATATTTTGAGGATTGTTGAGATTATGTAATGCGTGATTTAAAGCATGTATTAAGTGGATTGTGCCGGGCATGTACTCTTGATAAAAAGATCTTGTGATTGGAATGTTATTGTGTGATACATTGTTTAAAGCATGCTTCATGTGGGGATAAGATGATTTATCGGGATTGCATTGTGACATGGTAGAATCATGAGCATATGGGTATGGTGTGATTCTTTGGACATGGTGTGAGTTGAGCATTTGGCATAGTGCATACTTTATACTCAGGCCGTCGGGGAAGGTCCGTAAAGTGAGACATACTGGATGCTCAGGCCGTCGGGGAAGGTCCGTAAAGTGAGGCATACTGGTCACTCAAGCCGTTGGGGAAGGTCCGTAAAGTGAGTCATGGGTGTGACATGGGGTTTGCATGGAATCATAAGCATATTGGCATAGTATGATTCTTTGGATATGGCGTGAGTTGAGCATTTGGCATAGTGCATACTGGATACTCAGGCCGTCGGGGAAGGTCCGTAAAGTGAGACATACTGGATGCTCAGGCCATCGGGGAAGGTCCGTAAAGTGAGACATACTGGATGCTCAGGCCGTCGGAGAAGGTCCGTAAAGTGAGACATACTGGATGCTCAGGCCGTCGGGGAAGGTCCGTAAAGTGAGGCATGGTTGTGACATGGAGTTTGCATGGATGTGTCACGCATATTTTCATTGCATTACATTAATGAATTCATAAATGTGTGATGAGTCTTGTTAATGCATTGTATGGATGAATAGGATGGCATGTAGGTTATAATTGTGCATGAAGATATAACTGTACACTTGCACATACCACGCCTTAGATTATGTTAATGAGTTGGATGACATGTAGACTATTGCTATTACATTGTATGCATGATGTTGAATGTCATGTAGATATAACTGTACACTTGCACATGCCACGCCCTTAATTTTGTTTCTTGCATTAGCATTATATTGTACCAGCAGTTGAGCTGACCCATTCGTGGGACAAACATTTCAGATGACGCTCCTGGCACTTGAGACTTGAGGAAGTCTTGCAGAGTGGAGGAGATATGAACTTAAGAGATATTGGGCCCGTTGAGTCATGTTTTGTGATGTAAGGCTTAAGCCCAAATGATGTATTATATGTGTATTGACAGAAGTGAATGTAAGTTAAGTTGAACCTGTTAAGTTAAGTTGAACCTGTTAGATTGTCCTTTATTTCTTTACCTTTATTTTATTTCCTTTTAGTTTCGTTACTCGCGCCTCGGGTTCTCGGTGGAATTCGGGGCGTGACAATATATATATATATATATATATATATATATATATAAAGAGTCAATTTCTTTTTAATAACTCGATATTTGACGTCTCTTCATGGGGGCCAATTAAAGACGGAGTAGCACCCCATATAGACTGACTTCAAGAGAAAGTGACATCTATTGAGTTTCGATTTGATAACTTCGAAAAACAAGTCTTTTAGTTATTATCTAGCATTCACTCGACCACCCTATTGAAATTTATATTTACAGAGTTTACAATATATATTAGAATTATATATTTTTATTGTATAATACAGCAGTGACTTTATTTATTCTTTTGACAAATTGCCATCTCTGTAAAGAAATAAATACCAACATCACTCTCATCTCAGTGAATATAAACCAAAAGAAAGAAAATTCTACTGTATAATATAATAGATTTGATAAAGAAAAAAATAATAAAATTGAGGATGATTGTTTGGTGCCGAAACGAAAAAGTAATTTGGTTATTTATATTTATATGCAATCTCAATCAACTCGAAATAAATCAGTCAAACTTAAAATATAGGCCTGGACAGACAAATCAGCCTAATTTATGATTAGATAAAATTAATGTTCATAGTCGAGCCAACTTACTAAGTGATAATAATACTCACATTCTCTATTAAAGTAAAACTTAACTTATAATCTCTCCCTAATAAAAAAGATTTGATGACTAACTTAGACTATCTCCAATTAGTTTGACATATCTTAATTGTCATCCCATAATAAACAAGATTAGGTTCCAGAAAGGATACCCGCTAACAGTTGAAACATATAAATTTTGGCAGTAAACACTAAAATTGCCACGGGCTTCGTAGAAATTCAGGTTTGATATTTGAACAATTTATTTTGAGCTAATTTTTTGATAAATATCTCTAAAATTCTTGTGAATTAAATTGGAACTTGACATATATAAAAGAAAGAAAGAAAAAAGGATACACAATCTAGAGGTAAAAACAAAAAGAATTTAACAAGTTTTCCAATACATTAATTTAGTGACATATTTAAAATTTTAAAGGTTGATATATGGGGTTTTTTTTTTTTTTTTCTTGTAGTTACTAACGGCTAAATGCAAACAATTCCAATGGCTTGCCACCAACAAATAAACAACATAGAGAGACCAAAACTGATTTTATTTATTTGATGAAAATCAAAATAGATAAATTAAGGATGTAATTTACAATTGCACATAAAAGACTAAAAATATGAATATTTAAGTCATGAAAAGAATATAAATACGAATCGAAGTTATATTCAAATGGTGTGAGTGCCTATTGTAATTGGCGTAGTTTGATTCCTTTCCCATTGTTATGGAAAAAAATAAGACCAAGCCACCATTACATGAGGTGGGATAAACAATTTTGTTTTTGTTTATCAAGCAAAGAAGAGAAGCTGAACATATTCCATTCTAAAAGAGAAACAGAGAAAAGCTAACACAAATCAGGTCTGGGAAGAGACCATTCTTATTACCACAAAACACAGTTAGGTCGGGATGAAGCGACCATTACATTAATACTACAAAACGCAGGTAGACAAATCAGGTTCGGGAAGAGGACATTACCACAAAACACAAATAAACACGGGCACAATATTTATTGTTGAACATCCGAACTGTGCCACGTAAATGCAAAGTAATTATTTCCTTTGCTTCTTGGGTCCATCATCAGGAGAGCTAGGGCTAGAATCTTTTGCACGAGCAGATGATTCTTGAACTCTTGAGTTGGGTGCAGTTGAACTACTGCTGCTTCCAGCTGAACCACGTCTTAGACCAATGATACCCTCTGCAGCCGGAGAAGGGTTTGAACTAATGGGTACGTCTGCCGTCGCTCCAATGTTTGGTGCAGTTGATTCACTGCTTTCGGCCGACTCAGGTTTAGATTTAGAGGGATGGAGCTGTCCCATGACAGCTGGGGGTTCAGTTTGGGTAGAGTTGCGTCTGTTGGCCAATATAGGTGCAGGAGCAAGGAGGCCACCTGCAGCAGGGGGAGGGTTTCTTGCAGTTGCTTTCAGCAGACTCACTACTGTGATGCAAGAGTCCGGCTGCAGCAGGTTCGCTTTCACTGCCTGACCTGGCACATGAAGTTTCCTTCTTCTTCTGCTCCCCATCAGAGCGTGATGCCTTTTCCTTCCCGTTACCTCCATTGTTTGATTCCATTGGATTCTCTCTTCCATGCATATTGCTTTGACATGCACAGGTGATTATATATATATATATATATATATATATATTCAAATTACTGCCCAGTAGCTCATGAAAGAAAACTGTCAACTCATGGTTAATTTCACTGCATGTGAGAGTAATTCGACAGACCATTTCATTAAGCATGGTTACACTTAATTCACGTCAATTTTAATTTGTTTGTATACTGAATACATTTTCAATGTCAACTTACTCCGACAGTCCATTTCAATGAGTATCGTTACACTTCAAGTCAACCTTAATTAGTTTGTATACTGAATACATCTTCAATGTCAATAGATTCCATCATTAATGTACTGCTCAATATCTTTTTCTAATCTTCGACGATTGGGAGAAAAAAAATGAATTTTAAACATGTATTATACATATATATGTTAACAGGTTGTAACAAATTTAATTTATAATTAATTTCAAATGTTATTATCTGTAGTTTTGACTATTCATTGGTTCAGGCTGGAACTGCTCAAAAATAGTTTTTGGCGTCATTTGAAGGGTCAAAAATATGGGAGGGAGGGATTAGTTTTATTTAGTAAATGAACTGGCAAGTCTGTGACCAATGAAAGAATCAAGTCTTTGATATCTTCCATTTCAACCATGCTTGGATCACCCAACTATATCGGTGACATCTAAGTTAGTCCAAGAAAACTTAAAAAGTGTTCTTGTGTTTTTATTGTATGATTAAATAATGCTTCTTAAAAGAATCTTCCACTTTTTGTTCTTCGGTGTACGCGGTACCATGACACAGAAGCAATCGCATTTTTGTTTTGAAAAATGCGGAACCCACTGTTTTTTATGAGAGCTGTGTGCTAGGTATATTCAATTTATATTTTTAATTATTTTATCAATGCGATGTGTTAAAATATAATAATTTTAAAAATTACATCTTGTATGATATTCAAAATTATCATATCACATTAAGAATATAATTAAAAATCATCACATTTGTAACTTATTCTATAAGCTAACTCGTTAATTAATCTCTAACATCCTAACCACTTCTATACCTCACATATATAACAAACTATATCTATTGATTACCACACGGTATTCTTTTAAATTTCTTCTGCGTGTTGCTACAACATGTGATTAGTTGTTGTAGCTACTGCTCTAAGTTCGATACCCCTCGTAAACTGATGGGTGGTACGTGTTAGTAAGATAGTATTAGTTTTATTTAATTTGCAGAAACAAAAATTGTTTTTTGAAAATAGAAATTATTTTTGAAAACAAAACAGTATGAAAAAACAATATGAATTTGGTAAGACAAAAATTGTAAAACAGAATGTGTAAGAAAAACTGAAACTATTTTTTACAAAACAAAATATAGATGGAAAACTAGAAAAATTATTGTGAGCCAATTAAACTAAGTTAGTAGAATTTTAGTAGGACTCTTAATTTTAATTCTTATTAGTATTTGATATATTTTAGATAAGCCTTATCTTAGATAAGAGTTGAATAATTTATTATTAGTCGAATTATGAGTCTTTATCCTAATCGAAGTAGTATATTTAATTTGAATGAGAGTAGAATTCTTAGTTGCACTAGGATTACACTTAATATAATTAATGTGTGTGTGTGTGCCGCGTGCTGGTTGTGAGTGTGAGACGGCTAAAAAATACAGTGAGCCGCGAGTCTACGGGAGGCAGAGTGAGTGATTGATACAATTGTAAAGTAACATTTTTCTATTGACTTTTTAAATAAAGTTAGCTTGTATTCTTCAGTAAACAAAACCTTTGTTAAATTTTGTTTTGGGATTGTGGTTTCCAAGGTTGCCTATTACCGTAAAGATAGTTTGTGTTGCGAGAATTATTCATTCAAGAGTAAACGTGATTTCTTCCAGATTATCTCAAAGACGCAGTTGCAATTTGTCTTCAAATTTCAGAATAGATTTGGGTTCAACAATTGGTATTAGACCTTGGTTTTTTAGTTTGTGAAGATGACTTCACTTATTTGTACGGTTCATAAATTTGATAGAAAACTCTTTTTCATATTGGGGAGACTGCAATGATATATTACTTTTTTTTTATTGAAGTGGTTTGACGACGAAGTGTATTAAGAAAGAGCTTACAGCAAATGCAGATGAGAAAATAAGACGAGTACACTTCAAAACTTTAAATTGCATTCATCAAGTATTAGATTTTTTTGTTCTTAATAAAATCGCCCATGTTTAGTCTGTGAAACAAACATGGGATATTCTTAAAAAAACATATGTTGGTATTGATAAGGTGAAAAAAGCTATATTACAAAAACTATATAGAGATCTGAGTTGTTGCAGATAGAAAAATCAAAAACTATTTCTGATTATTTTTCGCGGACCACGACGCTTATTAATGAGACAAGGACTAATGGTGAACAAATAGTAAATCGTCAAATAGTTAAAAAAAAATTTTGAAACTTGACACTGCAGTTTGAATATAAAATGGCTACTATTGAAAAGTCTGCTAACTTGTAGTCTATGACAATGGATAAATTATAGGGTTCATTAACGGTTCATGAACAATGCTTGAATGTAAGAGAAAAAAATTCAGTGGAAGAAGTTTTGCAAGCTCAATTAAATTTGAAGAATGGAAAAGGCGAGTTTCAGAATAATGCAGAATTTAATCAACGTTTTCAAGGCTACCAGAACAGAGGGCAAAATCACAACAATGAAGAAGGAGAGGTAATAATAGGCAGACCAGATCTAATAGAGGAAGAGGCAGAGGCAATCAGTGGCAGAATAATAATTGACAGCATTGACCAGTCCAAGGAAGAGGGGGACGGTAACAATTCTAATCCCACAGTCTCATAAATTTAATATTAAATGTTTTAATTGTGGCAAGTTTGGGCATAAAAAGTCTGATTGCATATCTAGAAAGCTAAATAACAAAGATAATCAAGCTAATGTTGTTAAAAATAATCGTAGTGGTAATAATGATTCAGAGACCATGTTTCCCGCTTGTAACGTTGTAGATAATAATGATGGTATGAAGTGGTATTTGGATACTGGCTGTAGTAATCACATGTGTGGTAAGAAAGACATGTTTTTTTTTATTTCAATGAGTCCGTTCAATCAGAGGTAAAGTTTGAAAATAATTCAAAGATACCTGTGATGGGTAAAAGCAGAATAGCAATCAGTTTGAGGAATGGGTCTCATATGTATATTTTAGATGTATTTTATGTACCAAGTCTGTAACAAAATTTGTTGAGTATGGGGCAACTTTCAAAGAGAGGTTATGATATGCAAATCCACTATGGAGTTTGTACAATCAATGATGATCATATGGAACTAATAACAAAGGTAAACATGACTCCAAATCGTTTATTTACGTTTAGTATTAAATGTGAAATTTTACCTTACTTTAGTTCTATGATTGATGATGATAGTTTGTTATGCTATATGGGTTTGGGGCACATGAATTTTGGCAGTCTTAATTTTCTTGCTCGAAAACATTGAATTTTTGGTTTGCCTGCTATTGATACTTGTGTTATGGGAAAGAAATATAGAGATGTTTTTCCTACAGGAAATTCATGGAGAGCTAAGAGACCTTTGGAGTTGATTCATTCAGATTTGTGCTCAGTGGAGGCACCTTCTAATGGTAGAAGTAGGTACTTTATGCTTTTCCTACAGAAAATTCATGAAGAGTCAAGAGGCCTTTGGAATTGATTCACTCAGATTTGTGCTGAGTGGAGGTACCTTCTAATAGTGGCAGTAGATAATTTATTACTTTCATTGATGATTTTAGTAGAAAAACACGGGTTTATTTTTTGCAACATAAATTTGATACTTGTGATACTTTTAAAAAATTCAAAGCCTATGTTGAAAAGCGGGGTGAATTTCAAATTAAAACTTTGAGAATTGATAGGGGTATAAAGTATCTTGTTTGTGATGATTTTTTAGAAAAGCATGATATTAGTCACCAGTTGATTGCTAGATATACTTCACAGCAAAACAAAGTGGTAGAGAAAAAGAATAGAATTGTTATGGATATGGTTAGATGCATGTTGAAATTTAAAAATTTATCTAAAGGATTTTGGGTTGAAGCTGTTGCTTGTGCTATCTATGTCTTGAATATGTGTCATACTAAAAGTGTTTCTTACAAAACCCCACAAGAAGCTCGGAGTGGACAAAAGCCAATTATTAAATACCTAAGGGTGTTTGGATGCATTGCATATGCTCATGTGCCAGATCATCTTAGAAAGAAACTTGAAGATAATGGTGAAAAGTGTATTTTCATTAACTATAGTCAGTTGTCAAAGGCTTACAGTTGTACAATCCAATAATAGAGAAGGTGATTATAAGTCGTGATATGACTTTTGATGTGCAAGGAATTTAGTATTAGTCTCAGAATGATCAAATCCAATCAGTTTTAATTTTTAATAATTTAGATTCGTAGATTGAAGTACAAAGTAAGCCTCAGATTAGTGATCCTCCATCTTTAGATGGGCTGGTGGCAATGAGGCAGCAGCCTGTCAGAGATTAATGAATGACCAGAGATTATCTAGGAGGACGAAAAGAATAGGAAAAATGTTCGGGGTTGTCACATGAAAATGATTAATACATACCCATACTTTTATAGTTGAAAAATGAAAGGAGACATGATTGTTCGGGGTTGTCACATGAAAATGATTAATACATACCCATACTTTTATAGTTGGATGTAGCCTAATGTTGTTGGGGGTCGTCACAGGAAAATAATTAAAACATACCGATACTTCTTATGGTTGGATGTAGCCTTCATTAATTGATAATTGATACTGAGAACTTGGCAAATATGCCTTCAATTTTCTAATTTTTGTTGACAAATTACACGTACTTTTTCATTTGTCTAATTTTTTTTTTAAAATGAAAAAATTATTCTTTTTATTTTTTAATTTTTTTATATTTTTTCAATTTTGAATAAATTTTTCTAACCCTTTTTTAAAGAACTTTTTCGTTTTATATAAAAATAAATTTAAAGTAAAGAACTTTAATTTTTATTTTTGATCAAAAATGTTTTAACCAATTTTTATTTAAAAAAATGGTCAAGAATTGAAAAAATATAAAAGTAAAATAAAATAAAAGGGGTACTTCGTCATTTTGAAGAAAAAAATGGACTAGAGAGGAAGTATTTGTAATTCTTTAGTTGAAGTATGAGAGGATGGTGTAATTTCAAAAATTTCAGGAGAGATCTTTGTAATTGTCAAAAATCTCAAGTGAGATTAGTGTAATTTGTCATATTAATTTAGACAATGCATTGATTTTATAAGAAAAACAAAAAGACAACGTGAAAGTGACACAACATTTTTATCCCATGAAAAGATCATTTTTTTTAAAAAGCCTACAAGAAAAGGCACTTTTAGAGGTGCACAGGGGCTTTGCTAAGATAATCTTTTAGGCAACTCTTTAATCCTCGGATATGCAAAACTTTATAAAATTTCGTCTAAGATTTAAAGGCCTTGAAGATAAATTGGGCAGTGACATCCAAAGATCGTAGGCTTTAGGAATTTTAGTCCTCTATGTAACACTTGTAAAATTTTGCACAAGATTAATTTAAAGTTCATGAAGATAAACTAGGTGATGATATCAGAGTTTGGAATTTTAGTCCTCTGACCTATAACACTTGTAAAGTTTGCACAAGATTGAAAGGTTATGAAATAAACTAGGTGATAACATACAGAGCCCCGTAAGTTTAGGAGTTTTAGCCCCCCAACCTGTAACACTTGTAAAGTTTTGTATAAGATTTAAAGGTCATGAAGACAAATTGGACGATGACATCCAAAGCCCGCAGGCTTAAGAATTTTAGCCCCCTTACCTTTAACACTTGTAAAATTTTGCACAAAATTTAAAAGCTATAAGGATAAATTTTGCGAAATGCATATAGTGCACCGTTGATGTTTGATGGAATGCCTAGAAGAGAGGATAACATTCTTTTACTAACAAAAGTTTTACCTCTCCAGATTATTGAAGTGCAATTACCAACTTTTTGATAATATTGAAAAAATATTTGATTATTGTTCAAATTAAAGTATATCTTTAGTCCAAAACTTACCTTAACTTTGTCAATTGAAAAGGAGATTTATCTTTATGATGGTACTTGTAAAACAAACCAATTGATTACTTTGCTTCATGGTATTGAAATTTTTTGGCTAGTGATATGCTTGGTTGGTGGTTGATTGCTGCTGTTATGGAAGAAAATTAGTGAAAGATTAATTATAGCATCGATCAAATATGGCATCTATTTCTAATAATAAGGTATTTTAAATTTGAGAAACAATTGCATTAGCTCTTTTTTAATTGAGTTAATTACTCAAAGATCCTTCAAAATAAGTGCAAACAAGATAAGGTCCAAGAAAAAACATTATAATCTCAAAAATCTCAGAATCTTTAAATTGATTGAGTACAAATCCAAAAGTGATATGTAAAGAGGTTTTGTTTGAATCTGCTTGCATATAAATGTTTAGGAGCTGCTTATTGTATGTTACATTTACAACTGATTATGATCATTTCAAATACATGCACTATCTTATCTCATCAACTCTACTCTCCTCATCATTATTTTGATTTTGAATTGGTCTCTTCTTATCTACAACTTGTTGCTAAATGGGTCTTTGGTTATTCCTTGTAACATCATCCGGAGGTTTATCAGAGTGTGGGTAATATGTGGCAATGTGATTTTTTTTAATAATAAAATTACCCTTTTTGCCAAATCCAATCTTTTTCCTTTTATCACTATGTCACTTGTCAATTTAGTGTAATGCTAGAGTTAATTCCTTAAATAAGTGTTTATTAGTGTAACTGGGAGAGCCGTGAGAATTTAAATAATTTAAATTGGATGAATCTAACATTTTTCCAAGGTTACCTTAAGCTTTATCCGTGGGCTCTTTTTCTTTTTCCTTTTTTTTTTTTATCTTTTTTCCCCAGAAGAAATTAATATAGTGCAAATTCACTAATGGAAGACCATTCAACCCTACTACAATCACTAAATTGGTTGAATTGATATGCACTTTATGAAATATAAGCTCAGAAGTGGAAGTGAAAATTGATTCAGAAATAGAATCCAAAATTAGAATCCTTAGATATGTGTTAGAATTTACTAATTTTGTTAAGTTTCAAAATTACAATTTTAATACAAATTTTATTTTGTATTTTGTCACTATTAATACATAGTTAATTTTATATTTTATGATTTTGGATTGTTACAAATCAAAAGCTTTTATGGCCTTAAGCCATAACAACTATATTTTAAGCCTATAAAAGGCTAAAGGCTTAGAGAGTTGAAGCTTTTGAGCATTTCTTCCACAGTTTTCTTTTGTGATTTTTTTCTCTTCAAGTTTCTTTCTTTCTTTTCCATTATATTGTTTGCATAACTTTTGGACAACCTGATAGAGGCACTTCACCCATTCTCCCAATGCACGTGAGTTGGGTATATCATTCACTATTTATTATTATTATTTTTTTTATCAATGTTAGAATATTACCACTTTCTTAAAGAACAAAGATTTTTCGCTGCATTATTTAAAATATCTATGATGTTTTTTTTTTTTATTTAAAATGGACAGAAACTCTCTATCCGCGAAACATTCTCTGTGGTTATATATCTTTTAGTTGTGTATATAATTTGCAATCTAGTTTTTTATTTTATTTTATCAATATTAGAATATTACCACTTTTCTAAGGAACAAAGATTTTTTGATGCATTATTTAAAATATCTATAATAATTTTTTTTTGTTTAAAATGGAGCGAAATTCACTTTCCGACTAACATTCTCTATTGTTATGTTTTTTAGATATGTATATCACTACAAAAAATTATATTTTTTGCAACGCACCTTATTTGCGACGCACAATAAGCGTCGCAAAAAGACACTATTAGCGACGTACACCATGTGCATCGCTAAAAAGCAACAAAAAGGCCTTTCCCCCCGGAAAAATAGGCGCAAATCTTTTGGCGACGGACATGTCTTTATTAGCGACGCATATGTGTGTCGCCAAAAGTTAGCGACGCATAGGCGAGCGTCGCTAATAGTTTGATTAGGAGAACGACGTCGTATTAGGATTTTTTTGCGACGCACAAGGACTTTTTAGCGATGCTCACTGTGCGTTGCTAAAAAGTCCCCAATTTATAACGCAGCCGTGACCCCTGGTTTCTTCTTCTTCTCTCTGTTTTGATCCCTAATTTTTCTCCCTCTCAATCTGTCATCTCACTCCCCAAGCACAGTTCCGACAACGGCGGACGGCGCGTTTGGCGATGACGATGGACAGTCCAATCGGCGACGATGATTTTTCACTCAACACGGTAACTCTCTTTCTCTCTGTCTCTCCGTGTCTCTCTTGATTCACAGTATTTAGTTAGAGCAATGATTCATGGTTTACTTTTTGTATTTTTTACAAATCTTGCATGATTGGCTCCGTTTTTGCTAACGATTAGGTTTGTAGACTCGTAGTCATTTGGATACTCTTTTAGTTCTTAATCCTATATTTTTTGTTGGTAGTTTTTCCACTGTGTTTCATTAGTATCAAAAGTTTTAAACTTATATTGTATTTAGCAGATTTTTTTATTTGATTTTTTTTCCTATTACATAAGCATTTTGAGGGTGTTAATAGCCAGGTTTCAAAGATTTTTGGCCTGATTTTGTCAAGATGAACATGCTCAAAATGGAATTGATGATAAACCGGGTTCTGTGCACATGCATCACATTGGCCCCTTCCGCTAGTACCATTTTTAACTTTCTATTTCTTTTATTCTTTCTATTTCTTTGTTGAACTTCACTAAATCTTTTATTTGGCTCTGGCACCACTAATTCTTCAACTCATCCAAAACATCTCCTAGTCTCTTCAATCTATTTTCTACATCTAGTCTACTACTATACAGAATGTTTCAGCATGTTTGTTTCCCTTTTTTTCCCTCTCTTATACATGAAAATGTAGTTTCATCCTCAACATTCCATCATTGATTCATAAATGTGCTGTGAAGCAAACACATTTCTCGCATGCATGCATATGGTACTAAGTTTCTTGAAAACAATGTGTAATTTACCAAAAAATTGACATTTAACATAAAAAAAAGATATGCTTATTTGATATGATATAGAACTTTGTTATTCCAAAAAGGAGTTATTAGTTAACAAAACTTCTAAATGTCTATATAATTTTTGGTTTAGAGTTGGTGAGGTGTGATGCTATTTTCATGTAATAACCCGGAAATTTTTTTTTTTATATATAAAAAAATTTTTCGTTGGTTATTAAATATTTTTATTATTATTATTATTATTATTGTTATTATTATTATGATAATGGTAATGTGTATGTGTATATATATATATAAAATTTAAATTTTGTTGGTGTATATACGTGTGTGCATATGAGTATGTGTACTTAAATGTGTAAATATATATGTGAATATATATATATATGTGTGTAGGGAACAGTGTGTATGTGTGTGTGCCGTGTAGGTGCATGTGTGGAGTGTTATACACTCAAAGGGAGGTGGTGTGTGGCATGGTGTGTGTGTAAGAGAGTGGTTGAAGTGTGTAGTGAGGTCTGTGTATATGTGTGTGGTGAGGACTGAGAGAGGGACAGACCTGTCATGTAAATTGGAAGAGAGAGAGAGAGAGAGAGAAATATAGAGAGAGAAAGTGAAGATTGTGAAGTGAAGAAAGGAGAAAGGGAGAGGGGGCTGTGCAAGAAGGGTCGTGTACATTGGAGGAGTTCAAGGAGCTTGAACTAGAGGTGAAGCAGAAGAGAGAAGGAGAGGGAAACAAAGGTAAACAATGAAACCCATTTTCTTTCTCTCTCTAGAAAATCTCCCTTATGTATATTCGGTTTTGTGATGTATTAATTAGATTCGATTCTTAAACCTTGTAGCATGTAGAAAATGGAAAAGAATACAAAAGAAATCAACCGAAATAGTTGAGAGATGAGAGAGGGAAGTGGGTCACAAGCCACGGCCATGGGGGATTGGTTGATATTTCATGTGTTAAATTGGATGTGGATGATAGGAAAGTAACCCCCTAAAGTGTAGAAATCATTTGGAATTGGAATCAACCAAAACCAGCGAGGGAAAATGGAGAAAAATGAGTTGGCCGGAGAGTTGACTGAGGGTTTGACCCTCTATTTCGAAGGGATGGGTTAGGTTTTGAGGGAAATAGAGGTTGGGGATGTGATCCACATGAAAATGGGAAGAAAATGGCATTTTAAAAACCTTGAAAAGTCACCGGAAACCGGTCGCCGGCGCCGGAACCCTACTGGTCCATCGCCGGAAAAACGGGGGGAAGAAGGGACTGACCGGGTCGGGTCCCGGGTCGGGTCGGGTCCTGTTCGGGCGGGCGTGGACCGCCCCTGCCACGTGTCGCGTGGTTGTTTTAAATTAAGATGGAATTCGGCCCGTTTGGTTGCAAGTGTAAGAAATTAAAAGATTTAAATTGGAATAGGAACAGGGATATCCTATCCCTGTTCTAGATAAGTCCCTGTTTGGATAACCGAATAGGGAATAGTGAATTTTGATTAATTTCAATTTGAACCTTGAACCTTTTAGAATTTGAACCTTAACCCCGAACTTTCAGAAATTACAAATTGACCCCCCAACTGTTAGAAATTACACTTTGACCCACCTGATTAAATTATTAATAAAATATTAATTAAGTTAATTAAGTTAATTATTTAATTAAATTAATTTAATTAATTAAATATTCTAAAATATCCCGGAGTCCAAATGGGACAAGTCATTAGTGTATTTTGACTATCTCGACCATTCTGAGACCAATGGTGAGGTCCGTTTTATGAGATGGGGTCCCGAAAAATAAAAGACCCATGGTAACCCTTAAAATTACCAAAATGCCCCTAACTTGAAACACTGTCAGACGAACTCCGAATTAGGTAAACAAATAGTGAAACTTTATTATCTCGAACATTCCGGACTCAACCGTGGAGTCCGATTTGTGAAAAGAGGTCACGAAATGTAAGGACACGTGTAAAGTACAAAATGACTGTTTTGCCCTTTTCAACCCTGGTGTCCGAATTGAGTTCTATGAGAACCTAGACTTATTTTCTTAAACGTTCTAAAACCAATGGTAGAGTCTAATTTAGCAAAATAGAAACTTATGAATTAAAGACATAAAATTTGATGAATAGCATAATTCAAATAACAATGAACTGAATCTCATGTTATGATTTTAGGAACACGAGAGGGCAAGGAGAAGGTGATCTGACCTTCGGCATTCTCACTGTGATTCTACCATACTTCGAGTATACCTTCTTGAGTTGAGATCGATTATCAGGTACGATAGATTGTGCTAAGTAAGAAATATAATTGAGATTAGGAATACTTGCTTTGTTGCATTGATTGTTCACATGTTTGCCTGAGTGTTCACATGCTTATGTGCTACGTGCTATCTTGTTAAGTTGGATGATGATTATGGGTATATCGCATGTGTTAGTGTGGTGTGTGAATTATATGCTTTGAAGAACTGTTGATATTATGAATTGTGTACTTGAAAGCATGCTTTGTGTATGAATGAGATGCATCATTGAGATTGCATTGTGACATGATGAGATCAGAGCATATTGGCATAGTGTAATTCCTTGGACATGGTGTGGGTAAACACTTGGTGCTTTGCATTATGAGGGTGCAGATCCTGTGGTGAAAAACCCAAAATCGGCCAATAGGTACTTGCCTGCCTGACGGATTCCGGACCGTGAAGCGAGACATACGCGGCGGTACTCATGCTAGCGGAGAATGACCGTATCATGAGACATGGGTGGCATAGAGTTGCATGGGTGTGTCACGCATACTGATCATATACTGCTTATTGTGCATATGCTGCCATCATGACATTGAATGCCATATAGAAATAACTGTACACTTGCACATGCCACGACCTTAGTTCTGTTTCTTGCATTAGCATTATATTGTACCAGCATGTTGAGCTGACCCCTTTAGTGGGGCAAACATTTCAGATGATGTCCCAGCTGTACGAGACGCGAAGATGAATTGATTAGGGATTATGTTAGGCCCAAGGGGCGCTTTTGATATTGTGTAAGGGCATAAGCCCGCGACTGTATTTTATTTTGTAAGTGGTGAAGAAATGGACTAGACCTTATGTATTTATCCGAACAGTATGTAGAATGTATGTAATCGTCCTTAATTATCTTTTATTCCTTTATTATTTTATTTTCTTTTGTCTCGTTACTCGCGCCTCGGGTTCGCTGGAATTCGGGGCGTGACATTTCATACATATTATGTAGACATGACAACTATTTCTCAATTGGATTCTTGACTTGTAATTTATTATGACATGATGAATCATCAAATCATTAAGAATTTTCTTCAGAGAAAATTATTTGGTGAGATTGTCATGTCAAGTCATTGTAAGACGGTGTCTTACAAATTCCTAAATTTTTTTAAATTTGTGAAAAATTTATATTCATAAATCAATAAAAATTCAATAGTTTAGTATTCATAAATCAATGATATATGTGTTAGCATGAGATATAAATATATATATATGTGTGTGTGTGTGTGTGTACACACACGTGTGTTGTATGAAACCTCTCACATGTGCATAATGATATAAAATAAGTTGTTGAGATGAAGCAATTGTGAATATGTGAGAATATAGGCGAGGCTATGGAAACCAAACTATGATTCATTGTTTGATTCGTTGTTATTAGACTTGTTAATTTGTTTAATAGATTTATTGGTTGAAATGCATGTATTATGTTTCTATGAAATACACCTTTAATTAGAGCATATTTTTTTGTTGTGTTTGTGTGTTTTGAGAGCAGCAGTGGGCTGTTATTTGGGGAATTAATTGAGCAGATTTTGGACTGCTACTTGGGACATTTAGGAGCAGATCTTGTGGCTTGTATTTGTGTTTTGTGAGCTGCAAGTGGCTGCTATTTGGGGGACTTATTGAGTTGGTTTTTAGCCTGTTGTTTGGGGCATTTTAGGAGCAAATTTAGTGTTTTGTGTATGTGTTTTCTGAGTTGCAAGTGACTGCTGTTTTGTTATAACATGGAATTTTTTTTTTTATTATTTATTATTCTTGCAATAGTTAATTAATTATTATTATTATTATTATTATTATTATTAAAGAATGTGATGTGTGTATTGTATGTATACAATTTTGTGTATGCTACATGTGCATGTATATATATATGCATATTTAAAATTTGGAGAATACATGTATGTGTTTAATTGTGTATATATGTATATATATGTACATAACAGTGTGGAACAGTGTGTGTATGTGTGTGTAACCGTGTGTGTGTGTGTGTGTGTGACTTTGAGTGTTACACACTCAAAGAGGTATGGGTGGGGTTGTGTGTGTGAGTAGAATTCAGGGAGTGGGGGAGGTGCAGAATCAGCAGAGGGTGGTTGGTCTTGGGGAGAGAGAGAGAGAGAGAGAGAGAGAGAGAGAGAGAGAGAGATATAGAGAGGGAAAGTGAAGAGAAAAAGGAGGGTGTCTCGGGTGAGAAGAAAAGAGAAGGAAAGAAAGAGAAAGAAGAGAGAAACAGAGCTCTGAAGGAGAGCTCGGACCAAGAGGAACAAAAGGAGAAGGGAAGCAAACCAAAAGGGGGAGAAATCCGAAATTTTAGGTAAGTGGGTGTTTCAGTTTTGAATTTCAAAAGCATGATTCGTTTGATTTAGATTATAGGGTTTTATAAAGCATGATTTTAGCTTTCAAATGCAAAAAGAATGAGGAGAAATAGGTGAGAAACTAGGGAGAAAACCCTAGTTGCAGGTTTCGGCCATGGAGGGTGACCTTCATCATTTTATGTGTGAAGCTTCCTTTAAATGACCCTAAAATAAACCTATGAAGTGCAGAAAGAGAATGGGGAAAGAAAGAATGAAAAACAGTAGAAAAATATGCAAGAAATGGGAATTTTTCAGTTGGCCGGAGATTCGGCCATGAGCCTTTGAGCTCTATTTCGTGGAGATGGGGACGGTTTGAGGGGAAGTGGAGGTTGGATATGGAGCCTACACGAAAAACCCTAGAGAATGGCATTTTAAAAAGGGGGAAAACTCATCGGAGGCCGGTCGCCGGCGCCGGAGAAGGCGCCGGAACCCTACCGCTGCTTCACCGGAAAATCGGGGAAGAAGGTGGGGTGTTGGGTCGGGTCTCGGGTCGGATCCGGGTCTGGTTCGGGCGGGCACGGGTTGCCCCTGCCACGTGTCAGCCATTGTTTTAAATTAAATGAATTTGAACCTTTTAGAAATTAAACCTTTGGATTTGAACCTTTTAAATTTGAACCTTAACCTGAACTTTCAAAAATTACGAATTGACCCCCCAACTGTTAGAAATTACGCTTTGACCCACCTGATTAAATTATTAATAAAATATTAATTAAATTAATTAATTAATTAATTAAATTAATTTAATTAATTAAATATTCAAAAACATCCCGGAGTCCAAATGAGACAAGTCATTAGTGTATTTTGACTATCTCGACTATTCCGAGACCAATGGTGAGGTCCGTTTTACGAGACGGGGTCCCAAAAAATAAAATACCGGTGGTAACCCTTAAAATTACCAAAATGCCCCTAGATTGAAACACGGTCAAACGAACTCCGAATTAGGTAAACAAATAGTGGAATTTTATCATCTCGAACATTTCGGACTCAACCGTGAAGTCCGATTTGTGAAAAGAGGTCACGAAATGTAAGGGCACATGTAAAGTGCAAAATGACTATTTTGCCCTTTTGAACCCCGGTGTCCGAATTGAGTTCTACGAAAACCTAGGCTTACTTTCTTAAACGTTCTAAAACCAATGGTAGGGTTTAATTTAGCAGAATAGAAACCTATGAATTTAAAGACATAAAATTTGATGAATAGCATACATTCAAACAACAATGGACTGAATTGTAATTCCTACTTTTAGGGACACTGACAGGACAGGAGGAGGCGATCTGATCTCTTACGTTTTCATCCGTCTGTTCAGTTACATATAGTTCACGATCTTCTAGGGTTGATACCGACCCATCAGGTATGGTGTTTTGCTAGTGTTAGAAATGAAGTTAAGTTAGGAATATTTGTGAATGACTGAATGTCGTATGTGTTTATCTGTAACGTGTTTACCGTTTATTTGGAATTGGTTGTTCACCTGCTTACATGTTACTTGTACCTTATGAATATTTAGTGAATGATGAATGTGACTCACGACATGTGTATATGTTGATTTTACGAGATGTGATTGCATGTGGAATCAGTTAGGTGATTTGTATATTATTGTCTCGAGCATGCTATATTGTGGAAACCATGTATCATTGAGATTGCATTGGCATATTGGCATATGATGAATCCTTTGAGAACATGGCGTGGGTAAGCACGTGGTGCTTTGCATTATGAGGGTGTAGATCCTGTGGTGAAAAACCCAAAATTTGGCCATTGCATTGGTACTCCGTAGCCATCGGGGAGTACCCGTAAACGAGACATGGGTGTGGCATAGAGTTGTGCATGGGTGTGTCACGCATACTATTCATATATACTACTGCGATGCTTAAATGTCATTTAGAAATAAATGTACACTTTGCACATGCCACGCCTTAGCTTTATTTCTGGCATTAGCACTTCATCATACCAGCAGTTGAGCTGACCCATTCGTGGGCAACATTTTTCAGATGAGGACCCCCCAGCTGCTTGAGACCCAGTGATGCTTTGATAAGGGAAAACACTTGTTATATTTTGTCCATGAGACTTGTATATTGAAATGTAAGGGCTTAAGCCCGAATGACTCCTGAACGATGTATCTTATGTTATTTTGTGTATGGATGATGACGGATGCATGTTTATTGAATTTAATTACTTTTGTCCTTTTATTTATTTTACTTTCTGTCTCGTTACTCGCGCCCCGGGTTCGTGGGAAATTCGGGGCGTGACATGTTTGGTGTCATTTCAGAGGGCAATTTGGTAGAGTTCAATGAGATGTTAGGTAGTTTTCTAATGGGCTATATTTGGCATTAAAGTCACAATGGTTAGGGGTAATGCAATTAATTCATGAATTTTTGTAGTTTGGACAATGAAAGGACTTCCAATTCTCTTATCTGTTTTGACTGTCATACTTGCCAACTAGGTGAGAATATGTCTTCTTCTCGGATGGAAAGGAAGCTTCCTATTTTCAGGCATTTCTTCAAGGTCATGATGCCTGGTTTCCTTACAAAACTTGTATGTCCTCTCTCTCTCTCTCTATATATATATATATATATGTATGTATATTTGTGTTTGTGTGTGGTCAGTCCAAGTGTCTTTTCTCTTCTTAATGTAACAACATTTCATAGTGACTCAATCACTCTAATATATTTTTCTGAATTTTAAATTTGCACAGTGCATTCCACCGACTTTCTGTGGACAACTAGGTGAAGTAAAATTGGAAGAAGCAATTCTAACAAGTTGTAAAGGCCATGGCATGTTAAAATTGATAAATGTGTCAAAGGATTTATTTACTTCCAAGAAGGTTGGGATAATTTTGTGCAACACCATGGCCTTTGTCTCAGAGATTTTGCAGTATTTGAGCATATAGGAGACATGCATTTTAATGTGTGTGTGTGTTTGATTCAAGTGCTTGCGAGAAAGAGTTTCCATTGGAGTTAGCTCGTGAGATAAAAAGGGAACCCCATGTAGCGCATGAGATCAAGGAAGCTACATTTTCTATGACAGAAGGTATTCCACATGCAACACTTCACATTATATTCCTCTTTTATATAAATATTATATGTTACACCATCTATTACACACACACACACACATATATTGTAATAACCCGAAAATTTTTTTTTTTAATATATAAATTTTCATGGTTATTATTAATTATTTTATTGTTATTAATATTATTATTATTATTATTATTATTATTATTGTGTGAGTGTAATGTGGGTATGATTATGTGTAATTATATGTATATATATGTGTAAGGTGTGTGTGTTAAAAACATGTGTGTGTAATTATATGTATATATGTATACATATATATATATATACATATATATATATATATACAAATCAGATTGGTGCAAGTGGGTTTGTGTGTGTGCCGTGTGTGTGTGTGTACATGTGTTGAGTGTGTAACACTCAACAAGGGATGGTGTAGCTGGCAGTGGTTGGTGGAGTGTAGAAGGGGGATTCAGGGCATGGGAGGGACAGTCCTGATGCAGAGAGGCTGGTCTTGGAGAGAGAGAGATATAGAGAGAGGAAGTGAAGAGAAAGAAAAGGAGTTGGTCTCGGGTGAGAGAAAAGAAAAAGGAAAGAAGGACTGAGGAGATAAGAAAGAGAAGTAGAGGCTGAGAAACGGAGACAAGACAAGAAGGAGGCACCATTGTTGAGGTAAGCACCTCGACCCACTTGCTTTCTCTCTCTAGAAACCTAATATGTATGCACCACCGGTTTTGTAACATACTGTTAATATAAACTCCTAGGTCTTGTAGGACATGAAAAATGGGAAACAACACCACAAGAATGGGCTAAAATGGGTGAGAGATGAGGGAGGAAAAGTGGGTGACAGGTAGGGACGATAATCGGTTGGCTAGGAGAAAGGTGTTTAAAACCACGTTTGGTTGTTGGGAAGATGACCCCCATGAGTGCAGGAACCCATTGGGTTAGGGAGGGAGTCCAAACAGTGACCAACCAGTCACGGAAATGAAGAAGAAAGGTTGGCCGGAGAGTTGACCGAGGGTTTGACCCTCTATTTCGTGGAGGTGGAGGAGGTTTTGAGAGAAATGGAGGTTGGGGGTGTGATCTACGTGAAAAAGGGGAGAGAATGGCATTTTGAAAAGTTGAAAAACTCGCCGGAGATCGGTCGCCGGCGCCGGAGAAGGCGCCGGAACCCTACTGCTGCTTCACCGGAAAATCGGTGAAGAAGGTGGGGTGACCGGGTCGGTTCTCGGGTTCGGGTCGGGTCCGGGTCGGGCTTGGGCCGAACCACCCTGCCACGTGTCGCATTCTGTTTTAAATTAAAAAGGGGAATGGGGGTGTTTGGCAACGGGGATGGGAAATTGAAATTGGAAAATTGAATTGGAGACAGGCATATCCTATCCCAGTTTTAGCCCTATCCCCTGTTTGGTTAACTTGATTTAGAATAACAAATTAAACTAATTTTAATTTGGACCTTTTGGAATTTGAACCCTTTGAAAATTGAACCTTTTAGAATTTGAACCTTAACCCTGAAACTTTCAGAAATTTCAAATTGACCCCCCAACTGTTAGAAATTTCACTTTGACCCACCTGATTAAATTATTAATAAAATATTAATTAAATTAATTATTTAATTGAATTAATTTAACTAATTAAATATTCAAAAATATCCCGGAGTCCAAATGGGACAAGTCATTAGTGTATTTTGACTATCTCGACCATTCCGAGACCAATGGTGAGGTCCGTTTTACAAGACGGGGTCCCAAAAAAATAAAAGACCCGTAGTAACCCTTAAAATTATCAAAATGCCCCTAACTCGAAACACTGTCAGACGAACTCCGAATTAGGTAAACAAATAGTGAAATTTTATTATCACGAACATTCCGGACTCAACCGTGGAGTCCGATTTGTGAAAAGAGATCACGAAATATAAGGACACGTGTAAAGTGCAAAAATGACTGTTTTGCCCTTTTCAACCCAGGTGTCCGAATTGAGTTCTACGAGAACCTAGACTTATTTTCTTAAACGTTCTAAAACCAATGGTAGAGTTTAATTTAGCAGAATAGAAACTTATGAATTAAAGACATAAAATTTGATGAATAGCATAGATTCAAGTAACAATAGACTGAGTTGTAATTTCTACTTTTAGGGACATTGACAGGACGGGAGTGGGCGATCTGATCCTCTACATTTTCATCCGTTGGTTCAGTTACATATAGTGCACGATCTTCTAGGGTTGATACCAACCCATCAGGTATGGTGTTTTGCTAGTGTTAGAAATGAAGTTAAGTTAGGAATATTTGTGAATGACTGGAATGCCGTATGTGTTTATCTGTAATGTGTTTACCTGTTTATTTGGAATTGGTTGTTCACATGTTATGTGTTACTTGCAAATTAATAAAGTGAAGAACATGAATCATGATGTACGAACATATGAGATATGCATGTATATGAAACTGATTAGTGATTTACTTCTTATTGTCCGAGCACGTTATATTATTGGGATTCATGTTCATTGAGATTGCATTGGCATATTGGCATATGATGAATTCCTTGAGAACATAGCGTGGGTAAGCACATGGTGCTTTGCATTATGAGGGTGTAGATCCTGTGGTGAAAAACCCAAAATCGGCCATTGCATCGGGGAGTACCCGGAAGAGAAACATGGGTGTGACATAGAGTTGTGCATGGGTGCGTCATGCATACCATTCATATATTACTGCGATGCTTTGAATGACATTTAGAGATAAATGTACACTTTGCACATGCCACGCCTTAGCTTTATTTCTAGCATTAGCACTTCATCATACCAGCAGTTGAGCTGACCCATTCGTGGGCAACATTTTCAGATGAGGACCCTCCAGCTATTTGAGACCCAGTGATGCTTTGATAGGAGGAGACACTTGTTATATTTTGGTCCGTGGGGCCTATGTTTTGTAATGTAAGGGCTTAAGCCCGAATGACCTATGAACGATGTATTCATGTTATCTTATGTATTGATGGGGATGGACCCATGTTTAGTGGATTGATTTACCTTGTCCTTTTATTTATTTTATTTTCTGTCTCGTCAGTCGCGCCTCAGGTTCGGTCAGAATTCGGGGCGTGACATATATATACAAGTGGACTATTTAGAGTGCAGACAGAAGAGTTCAATTCCTTAAACTATTATTAGCTTTCGGACATCCCAAGTGACGCACTTTAACTTGGAATCTTTGATTTGTGGTGATAATTTTTAATAAAAAAAGCTACTTAAAATTAGAATAATTAATGTTCTTGTTTTGTGTTCTCACTAATAAAATAAAAAGGGCATACTTGTAGTTTTAGCTCAAAATTAATAATGGTTTTTGTGTAAAAACTTTGTTGGGTTTGTCCTCCTCTTTCGCAGTCATGGGAGTTAGTGAGGAGAGGTGGAACTGTTGATAAAATAGACTAGCACGAACTTACGACACTCGGTTCGGATCACCAATAAGAAACTTTTGCAAGTTTTTGATCCAAAAAGGCCCATTTTGGAGTTTTGACAAACCAAAACACTGGATACCGGCCTACCAACCCCAAAACCCCATCACACACCTCCCAAATAATAAAATAGACTTGTACGAACTTACACCACTCGATTCGGATATCCGATCTGAAACTTTTGCAAGTTTCTGCTCCAAAAATGCCCATTTTGGGGTTTTGACAGACCAAAACACCGGATATCGGCCTAACTAACCCGAAACCCCATCACACACCTTACAAATGATAAAATAGACTTGCACGAACTTACGACACTCAGTTCGGATCATCGGTCAGAAACTTTTGCAAGTATTTGCTCCAAAAAGACCCATTTTAGAGTTTTGACGGACCAAAATGCCAAATATTGGCCTACCGACCCCGAAACCCCATCACACACCTCCCAAATGATAAAATAGACTTGCAAAAACTTACGGCACTCGGTTCGGATGCCCGGTCAAAAACTTTTGCAAGTTTTTGCTCTACAAAGGCCCATTTTGGGATTTTGACGGACCAAAATACCGGATATCCACCTAACTATCTCTAAACCCCATCACACACCTCACAAATGACAAAATAGATTACCACAAACTTACGACAATCAGTTCGGATTAGTGGTTTGCAACTTATGCTACTTTTTGTCGTTCTTACTATTTATGCATGGAAAAAAAATAATATATTCACTTTCATATATATTTAATAGGTGTTCTAATATATATCATTTGATCTTTATTTCAGATTGATCGGGATTATTGCACCACCGTCTTTCTGTTTTGCATCGGGACTTATTATTTTTATTTGTTTTTTTTTCTTTTCATGGACATCTGTAATTACATTTTCTGAGACAATTTTTAATATTTTTGTATTTATTGTTAAATTGTACTTTTATAAATGTAAGTAATTAGTATAATATATATATATATATATGAATCTATTTTTATTTTAATATATTGATTTCAGAATATTTGGATTTTATTATATATCAGGATGATTGATACAGGTTTAAATAGGAACAAAACAAAAAATAAAATAAATAATTCAGGTAAAAAATGGGGCCAAAAAAAAAAAAAAACACAACTTTTAGCGATGCACAACAGGCGTCACTAAAAGAAAAGCAAGCATTTTTAGCGATGTTTTACATTCGTCGCTAAATCAGGCCAATCAACTATTAGCGACGCACACTGAGCATCGCTAAAGGGCCTTATTAGCGATGCCCATTGCGTCCATGGCCATTATTAGCGATGCTCATTTATGATTATTAGCGACGCTCAAAGGGCGTCGCTAATAGGTGTTTTTAGCGACACATACATGGGTGGGCGTCGCTAATAGTATTTGCGACACGTCTTTTAGCGACACACGTGGCGACGCTCATATATGCGTCGCAAAAGCTCATTAGCGACATGCTTTTTTACTATTAGCGACTCTTGAGTGCGTCGCTAATAGTCCTTTTTCCTGTAGTGTATCATTTTATTTAATTTATTTTTTATTTTATCAATGTTGGAATATTACCACTTTCCTAATAAAAAATTTTTTTTAGATACATTATTAAAAATATCCGTAATGATTTTTTTTTTTTATTTAAAATGGAAAGAGAATGTCTCCTAGACAAAGAATT